>PVIU01019818.1:0-35481 GCA_004026605.1 Ondatra zibethicus
TTCTGGATGCTTTTGGATCATTTTCTGTCTTTGGGGAGATGTATGATTAGGTGACTGTTGACATAAATTTAAGGTCAATTTTGTTATATGTATATATATTTCTGATCTTGATTAGGGTATTGTGACTATGTAGTTCATTTAAAAATGTAATGTATAATTAGGAAATATAGGTTGTTAATGGATAATCATTGATATAGTCCAGCTTGTAGTCATGTTAGTTAGATTTTCTAGATATATAGAAGTATATTTCAGTTAGATAGACATTCTTCATATCTCTCAAAGACTACAGAATATGGCATTTTAAATGGTTTAATAACTTAGGGCTTTTCATGACAATGAGACATGTCTGCTCCTGGCATCACCAAACTACTTCCTGAGGAAGATGCTCCTTAGCCATTTGGGCAAGAAACTGCTCTTGCCTGGACTGTTGCATAAACTGAACACAAAAAACCCGCAGAGAGAGGACTGCTAAACTTGCCTAAAGGTGAGATGATCCTTCTGGGTTCCTGTTTCATAAAGGAGTCTGCGAGGCATTCTACAGGACACAAAAGAAAGTGACTGAATTGTCTTTAAAATTTCCTGCTTCATGGAAGTGTCTGCTAAATACTATGGGCCTGAAGGCCAAAGATGGATGCCCCAACAGTACACAAAAACTCTTGGTGACTGTTCAGGCAGCGAGATGTTTTGGAAGTTGCTTACTTCTCATTTATTTAGGTAATATTATATCCTTCTGGAGTTTTGATGGAGTTAAAGAATAGATAGTTATAGTTTTCCATTGTTATGATAAAAAATAAAATAGATCTAAATATTGTAAAAAAAAAAACATTCTGGCACTTGATGGATCCCAATTAATGACTGAAGAGCTGAATTCTTATAAAAGGAATGGTCCTGGCCTGTCATTCCTCTAGTACTGTTCCTTGCCATGTATCTTCTTTCTCTTGATCATACCAGTTCTTGTCAGGTGCCATCCACTATACTGGCCTGTTGCCAGAATATTTTCACTGGAAGCCAAGATGAGACTTTCAGCCTCCCTCCCAACAGTGTGATATAGGCTTTTTTCGTAATATGTTACACAACCACACATGCTTTATTATAACCATAAAAATGAGATAAAATAGCAATCTTCATTAAAGTCATTAGTTTATTACAAAAAAGAAGTTTTTTTTTTTCTTATACCAGAACTTTGTCTTCTTCTAGTCTACTCAAGCAATAAGTTTTAGGAAAAATAAATATAATACATACAAAAGTGTAGAATGTTTTGGTTTAGAGGTCTAATTTAATGAAGGTGACACAAGGATGCTCAATAACGGATGAATACAATATACAGAATAAGACCAAACATTTCGTTCAGTGACAGTGGTGTCCCTTGGTATTCGTTCTGCTTTTCTTTGTTCATTCTTGCAAATAAGCCAATTGTTAGATATCCAGAAGTCAAGTATGGACATACTCAAGGAAAGAAATGTGGCTATGATGTTCTGGGTCCCAGTCAGCTGGATGAAGCAGGGATGATTTCTCCCTTTAAGAGGAAACTAAAATGTCTATCGTTGAGTTGAGAAGGAAGCCCTCATGGGGAAGCTTTGCTAGCATTATACCTACAGACTAGTCAAGGCTACAAGGAACACACACTAGATGTCACACAAGACAAACCCAGCCCTATCTGCTGTTGGCGTGAGGAACACGTACATCCTCCTTGTTGTCGTTAGGTTTTTCCCTGACTGTTAAGGGGAGATGACTGTGAAAGTGGAGAGATAACAGGAAACAGAGAAGGAGCTCCCAGAAGCAAGTTTCTCCTCTTTAACTGACCACTCTGCTTATGTATAAACCTTACAATAAACAGAGATTGGTATTTAAATCAAAAACACACAAGCTGCCCATACAAATTTACCATTTAACAACTTCACAATGCACAACATACATGCTTTGACATTCCAGAGATTTATTTTTGAGAAAAAAAAGGAACATAATCCTTCTGTCTTTTTATAATCAAATTAAATTTCTGTAAAGCATAGAAAGTCAATTAGCATTTCTCAAACATTGTTTGGAACAGAACATAGTTCAAATATATATATATTTTAGACGTTAAACCGTAATTACATCATTTCTCCCCTTGCTCCTATCTCTCCCATGCCTGATCACCCCTCCCTCCTCTCCAACAACTGGGCCGTTACAGATGCACTTAAACAAATCAACATATTCATACAATCTATTGAGTCATTTAGTATTACCTGCATGTATATGTTTCTAGAGCTGATCACTTGGTATCAGATAATACTCAATAGGCTCATCCCTGGGGCCAACTAATTCTCCCTCTCACAATTACTGATATTCTTTCACCTCTCTATCTAGGGGTGAGGCCTCATGAGATTGGGATGTATTTTTTGTCCTACTCCAGTATTACTACTTATAAGTATAAATTCTGATACTCAGGTGGCCCTGTCTGTCTATGTTTTCACAACAGCAGAAGTATTTTAAGCTGTGCTCTTAGCAAGCTCATTATTCTGATGGCTGGAGCATTCAAACATCATGCTGCCAACATCTGTATGGGGTCTGGAGAGTCCTTCCCCACTTGACTTTGTCTGACTGTTGTGAGAGAATGACCAGGAGCCACAATCATTCAGAAAGAGAAAGAACATGATGGAACAGAAAGGTGGAGAGATTTAGGGGCCATGCTCTGGCATCTTTATAGCAAATGAGACTTGCAGGAATTTGCAAGGATCCCATAAAACAAAGTTAACCTCTTCCAAGCAGATGATCACAGTGACACAATGACCTTTCACCAGCATGCTCTTTTTACTTATTTTAATTTTGAGAATATAGGGTAATTATGTCATTTACACTTCCTTTCCTTTCTCCAAGTCCTCCTATATACCTCCTTACTCTCTTTCAATGTCATAACCTCTTTGTTCATTAATTGTTGTTACATGTATATATGTGCATGTATGTATATATATATTGCTAAATATAATAGGCTACACTCTTAAAAGTTGACGTCACCACACTTAAAGTCTGTCTTCCATCACAAGAACTGATGAGCAACACACTCAAACCATAGACAACCAATATGGACTCTACGCGTCAGGCCATTCAGAAATTACAAATGAAGACAAGGTCAGTGGGGAACTGAGCTCAGAGACCAGATCAAGTCCTACATCTGGAGTTCTTATTTCAAGCAAGATTTTAACTTCACATCATTGGTTATGGCTTTGAGAGATCTGATTCCAAATGTTCATTATCCCTTACTGTTTTTGTACCCCATGAATCCTGGAGCAGTCTAGAAGGAAACTTTTAAGGGACATAAAAACATAACTCCATATTTTATAATTTTGCTTAAATTTGTAATAATATTGCAGCTGTTTGACCATGACTGCATGTTCCACTTAATGACATGTTATGAGCAATTTTCCGTGTCAGTAAATACAGCTCTATGCTGTTATTTTTGGCAACTGCCTTTGTCCTATTGTATAGTATTGAATAATTTGCTCTACTCCTCCTGGCTTATTTTTCAATGTTAAGGATGTTTAATGTTTGGGTTTTAATAAGAACTAAATATGCAGCTGTGGCTGTAAGCTACTAAATTTAGCTCTAAATATAAAAAGAAACATTTATAATCTTCATTTTATTTCATTTACCACACCTTTTCAGGGTCAAGTGGAAAAGGCAATGTTTTATAATTATTTTAAAAAACTTACAGTGTTTTAGAAGGACTTCAGTGAGGTCAAGAGATATAAAGAAATGTGTGACTCAAGATGGTTTTCCTATTCCCTAGAAGAAGTATCTATTATTAAAGTTCTAACAATATCCTCTTCTCAGATGCTCTCTAGTCTCCCAATTAATTGTGACACACAATAAACACAGAGATATTCATCAGAGCCTTGGTCAGATTAGTTCCAAAGACAAAGATCCCACAAGAAGGTAGACTTAGTGACTCCAAACCAGTACTGATGAATCTCAATGTCCTGGTGACAGCTCTCTTGCTCTACACTAGCCAATTTCTGCCAGAAGACATCAAAGAAAACTAGCTTCAGATCACATATTTTAGGTACCATCTAATGAATCATATAAATATGGTGCATTAAAGATAAGAGATAAAAGCATTATTAATAGTTATACAATGCAAAGGGCATAAGCAAAATTATGCTGGTAAAACTGATACCCACAGACAAACCAGAAGTACATGCTGAAAAGCTCAGAAATGATTGATGAAAGGTTTTATTCTCTTTTGTAGCTAAGACAATAGTTGGGAACTAAGGTAAAACTTCTGCTCCATGTCTCTTCCTTCTCCATGGATTTGATTTCTACATTCTCAGATGACTTCTCAAGGTAGTTCTGGTGTTTTAGACACTTATCCAAACTAGGTGGGATCAATCGGTTGCTTTGCTGGTGGTGGTGGTGGTGGTGGTGTTGTTGAATTACTTTCATAGACATAGTTCTGGTATGTATTTATTATTTTTTTTATTTGTTCGTAAAATTTAAAAGCTCTTGAATGTATCTTTGTATGTTAAATAATCTTCATGGGCAATATCTAAATCAGTGGTTCTTGGCCTTCTTAATGTTGCAACACTTTAATAGAGTTCCTCATGTGTGGTCACCCCAACCATAAAATTATTTTCATTGCTACTTCATAACTGTTTTTTTCATAAGGTTAGGAATTGTGAGCCGGGCAGTGGTGGCAAACACCTTCAATCCCAACACTCAACACTTGGGAGGCAGAGGAATGGGGATCTCTGTGAGTTTGAGACCAGCCTGGTCTACTGAGTGAGCTCCAGGACAGCCTCTCGGAACCTCTTCCCACCCCCTCCAAAAAATCATAAAGTAAATATCTTATATACATCCACAGTTTGGCTCACAGTGTTGTGGCCCACAGGTTGAGAGCCACCCATCTAACTATTTTCCTGAAATTAAGAAAAGGCAAAAGGGTAGTTTGTAGGTTTCACCACTAGAGGGAGGGCTGGCCACGATTTTGAGTCTATAACCTGAAAGAGCAGTGACTTTGTGAAAAAAGGAAGGCGTGGGGTTATTTCCTTAAGTCTAAAACAGAAAGAGAAGTTTATGTGTGCCCCCAAATGCTTCTTTTGATTTATGTTTAAATGTTGGTTGAATTTTAGCAGCTATCAGAAACTTTAGTTGCTTTACCTGTGGCCATCCATCAGGGATGTCATTCTCCTTTTTTTTTTTTTCTACGATTCTCCTGATTTAAATCTGGTAACAAACTCACTGTGATAGAATTACTTGGTGATGTTTCCATTGCTATATCATGAGGCTGTGAAAGCGAATGGACACATAATAGCCTCACTCCTTCTAGCACAAAGTTGATAGTTGGTTAGTGCTCATTGAATAATGAAAGAAAGAAAGAAAGAAAGAAAGAAAGAAAGAAAGAAAGAAAGAAAGAAAGAAAGAAAGAAAGAAAGAAAGAAAGGCAGGCAAAAAGAAAACAAAGTGATAGGGTGAGAACTGAAATAATACAAGAGAAACTTGTGTTTTCGGATGGAATTTTGGTATAAGCTATATGGACCCTTCTGACTGGGGTGTTAAAATTCAACTTCAAAGCTTCGACGATAGAAGGAGCATCTGCCATAAAATAAGATACATGGTTACTGTTTCAGTTTATTTTCAGCTTTTTATAACTTGAAAGGGATGGCTGTCTCATGTGCTTTGACAGCCCTTGGCTAAGTTGAGGCTCACGGGCAGAACAGTTAAACTCTGCCTTTATGGAAATAAAGGGGGCTCAGGCAGGCTCATTGGCACTGTGGCTTTCACACGATGCCTCTTTTTGCCTGGGATGTGGGCTAATGCCTATTTTTGTTGGGCAGTCACAAGGTTCTCTCACAGAGGAATCTCCTACTAGGGCATTTCCTTGTCTTTCTTGGTTGGTTCTTGTTTACACTGTATCTGTTTGACAGCCTCCCTGTTCCTGGCAACCTGAGCTGTGTTCTCTCTGGTGCTGCAGAAAAACCCAGGATGGGGCAGCCTCTTCTGCAGGTGGAGTATGCAAATTCAGAGCACAATCACAACAGGAACCAAGTTCATGGTATTTTACTTACATATCCTACCTAGGCAAGGACACTGCTGTAACCTGGAAGCTTGTCTCTTGCATGGGTCCAATGAAACATAAGAAAGTAAAGTGGCCAACATTACCTCATCAATTCTTGTTTACCTTGTTATATTCCTAAGAACTGTTTTTTCCTATTTAATTTTCCTTTTGTTCTATTTTTCTTTCTTTCTCCTCCTCCTCCTCCTTTTCCTCCTCCTCCTCCTCCTTCTCTCCCTTCTCCTCCTCTTTCTCCTTCCTTCCCTTCTTCTTCTTTTCTTCTTTTTAGTTTAAAGACACTTTTTAGATCATTAGGTATAAGATTCTTGATTCTGCCTTGCAGGAGAGTTAGTTCTCCATGTCACATGTCACCCACTGCTGTCTATGTGCCTGCAGTCAGATAACTGTTCAATTAAACTGTTGTAATGAATAAGACTGAAGACAAAACACCCAGGTGATGTCTTGCTATAGGTTTTGCAGCATTTGACATTCACTCATTAATTCTTTCCTTATACATGAACACCTACGAGTTCAATTACTATTCTGTCATAGATTCCATATTTCTATGTCTTGAACATGATGAAACCATGAACTTCTTTACCAAATGCCTTTTAGAATCCATGTTTTAAAACTAGGCATCTATTTCTGATTCTAATATTCCTGTCAGAAATCATAGGAGTTTAATTTATCCTGACACATTCTCTGGTACAGGTTGTTATTGATCCTTCACACCTACCTAAGTGCTAATTTATTCCATTACTCAATATAAATTATTTTGAATGGATTTTCTGTGATAGACTGTGATATACATGCATTTAATTCTTATTTCAAACACAGAACTGTAATATTTTGTCTATTTTTGCTCTTCAAATCCTACACTACCTTTTTGCTTTCTGTCTTCAGATTGTTACTTTTTTCACCATAAAATGTTGAGCCCACAAGCCCTGATGAGTTTTCTCTGATATCAATGTCCAGACACTCTAAAATCAACAGCAGAATGCAATTAACTTGCCATAGGCTAGGATGAATACTCCAGGAAATTTACAGAAATATTCTACTTGGTTTCATTTCAGTTGGTTTCCCTTTGTTGGTGCTTTAATTTTACCCTGTGAAGATGGCAGGCTATTCTTCTGGACCTTTTGGTGTGTTACAGACTGAGGGGCGGCTTGTTTGTCCCAGCCACCTGGCTAGCTTACACCCAAAATAACCACACAGAAACTGTATTGATTTAAACACTGCTAGGCCATTAGCTCTAACTTCTTATTGGCTAACTCTTACATATTAGTTTAGCCCATCTCCATTAATCTGTGTATCACCACATGGCTGTGGCTTACTGGCAAGATTCTAACTGGTGTTTGTCTCAGGCAGAAGATCCATGGCATCTCTGACTCTGCCCTTCTTCCTCCCAGCATTCAGTTCTATTTTCTTCACCTACCAAAGTTCTGCCCTATCAACTAGGCCAAGGCAGTTTCTTTATTCATTAACCAAGGAAAGCAACACACAAACAGAAGGAACTCCTACACCATTGGTAACTCCCTAACAGTCCTTCTACAGCAAGAACTCAACTCTATGCTTGGGTCCTTCTTGTCTTTATACTGTGTTTTAGGAAATTTAAGGAAGAAATAGTTTATTTGGGCTCTTGGCTCCAGAGGGAGAGTCCATAGTGTTGGGGAAGCACAGCAGCAGGCAACAGGGCCAGAAGGCTCAGAGATCACATCTCAGCCACACACAGGAAGGAGAGACTAAACTGGTAAGTACATAAGGCTTTCTACTCTCAAAGCCCATTCCTGATGATATATTTCCTCCTGTAAGGCTGCCTGTCCTATGGATTCATAATCTTCCCCAAACACTGCTACTGATACTGGGTCACAAGTGTTCATTTGCTTGATTCAACAAGGGACATTTCTCAATCAAGTCAATATACTTGGTAACACAAGTTCCATAAAATAGAAAAATCCCGAGACTGAACTTTGTTTATACAAAACAGGGCTATTTAACTTATTTTTGTGAACTTTGGGGATGGCATGTTGGAGTTCGAAGTCTATTGTTAAGTAGCTAAGGGTCTCACAGAAACGACTCTGCCATGGGAGATAACTGTAAGGAAGACAGCATTTGCAGAGGCAGTGAGTAGAGATTGGGGGATGACATTTGCTCTTCTGAAAACAACTCTTTAAGTCAACTGACACCAGGATCCTACCAAACTACATGTGTTACTTTTGGCGGTTATGACACAGTGATCTGAGAATCTTCCTCTAGGCCATATGTGTTAGGGCCAATCTCCTTTCAATGGGATAACCAAGCTCCCTGCATGAAACTTCGAGAAACACATTCTAAAACACATCAAAGCCCCTCACAAAATTTCCCTACCTTGTCTCAGTCAGTGATGTCTGCTCTGAGACCAGATTTATAGGAAGAGATACTTCCACACTACATTGTCAATAGGCCACAGCTATAACCCTCCAAATTTAAATTCTGCATGTGTGTATGTGTGAGTGTGTGTGTGCATGAGTGTGTGGTATCTACACATGTCTAGGGATGTTTGTGGAAGAATGAAGGCCAGGAAAGGTTATCTGTTATACTGATCTACTACTTTTTTGCCTTATTGCTTTGAAATAAAGTCCTTCACTGACCCTGACTGGAACTACCCTCATCATCTTGCTTCTTGTGATCTGTGAGTCATGGAAAATCTCTCAGCCTGAGATGGAGATGTGGCTCAGTGGTGAAGCACTTGGCTGACATGTATTAGCTTCTGGGTTTGATTCCTATCACACAGGGAGGCAGGGAGAGGGGAAGAAAGAAGAGAGGAGAGTGAGCTTAACCATGAATATAAAAACTTATGGCCCACTTAAATTTAAATAGATCCAAATAATGACCAGACAAAAACATCATGAATTATAGTTTTTTTTTAATTTGGATGGGTTATCAATGTTTCCTAGTAAATTTTTTTTGCTCACAAATATTGTTTTCACGATGTCTTAATTTAATAATGCTTTCCAAAATAACTGAGAAAGAATGCTCAAGCCACAACGCTACAAGCTCGTGATGAATATTGATTGAGTGCTATGCCTATTCACAGAAAATTTATTATGGAAAATGAAGACAGAGAAGCAACAACAATTAAGACCTAAAAAAAAAAGGAATGAGGACAAGTCTCTGAGGCCTAAGGTGACTTCATGTTGTGCAATTTCGCATTTCCATTCGTTTGTCTCTCTTTTCATATTCTCTCCAAGGAACACCGTCTCCTCAGGAGTCTTGGTCTTCACTGGTGCAAGATCACTGGGAACTTTACAGAGAAAATGGCTCTTTTGTTCTTCCTGTTCATTCATCTTCTTTTCTTTTGCCAAAACAAATGTATTTGCATTCTGAAGTCAACAGCCCAGCTAACTGTGCTTTCCAATGACTATCCTCTATAAAGGGTTTATTTGAACATTCTGGAAGCTTTGAGGGTAAAACTGAAAAGTTCAAGCCACCTTCCTTCATCCCACTTGGAATTCTTCAGAAATTACACTGTCAGAATGAATGCATCTTACTCAGTCTCTTGACTTATTGGCTTTGTGTCAAATCTCTTGGTGGTTTATTTGTCAATCAGCACACATCCTACATGACTTTCATGAGGAAAACATCTTATGACTTTTTAAGTGTTTATTCAGAGTTTTCCTTTGAAATCTTGTGGTTTTGGCAACATTGTTTTTTTTTGTGATACAGGAAGGTAACAATATTTATTTTCCATATAACAAAACTAATATTTATTGGAATTAGTAACTGGCTAAAGACACAGGGAAGCTAGCAGAGCCCGGATGTAAACTGCAGCATTATCCTGGCAGATTAAAGGTTATTCTGGAACATGTGTTTAGCATCAAATATGGTAAGTGGGCTTGTAGGGAAGGGTATTAGTCCTATTACTCACACTGAGTAAGCAATCAAATGTTCCACTTGTGGAGAGGATTACATGACTCTTCGTAGAATCGCCAGAAGGGGCACTTGAATGATCAGGGGCAACCAGTGCTCCACACACTGCAGTTTGCTGAATGATGTCAGATCTAAGAGGAGCTCTTCCTGGGACCACACATACTCTCTAGGCCAACTGCCTGAAAAATGTGTTCTAAGCCAACCCATGTGCTTATGCAAAGCTACTGAAGGAGGTCTACAAATTGAAGGTTAGGAGGGAAAGTAGAGAAAAATAGAAAATAAAAAAAGTTGGTTAAGTGGTATCTACTAGAAAATTATTCGTTTCTTTGGTGTAGATTTTCAAAGTATGTCCTCATGAGGCTTCAGATTAGATTTCCTTGGTGTCTGTTGTTATGCGCCCCCTTTAAATTCTAATTTTGTTAATTTGGAATTTCTCTCTTCATCTCTTCATTTGGATAAAGGTTTGTCAATTTTATCAATTTTCTCATACAACCAACTTCCCTCCCCCAAGACTGGGTTTCTCTGTGTAATAGCCCCGTCTGTCCTAGAAATTGCTCTGTAGAGCAGGCTGCCCTCAATCTCACAGAACTCCTCCTGCCTGTGCCTCCCAAGTTCTGAGACTAAAGGTGTGCACCACCACTACCTGGCAAAACTAACTCTTTGTTTCACTGAGTTTTTGTCAATTGTTTTTGTTTCTATTTTATTGGTTGCTGAATTTGATTATTGTTTGTTGTCTACTCCTTTGGGGTGTGATTTCTTCTTTTTGTTTTAGAGATTATAAGTGTGCTCTTAAATTGCTAGTATGTGGTCTCTCCAGTTTCTTTATGTAGGTACTTAGTACTATGCGCTTGTCTCTGAGAAACACCTTCATTGTGTCTCATGAGTATGTTCAATATTCATTTTCTTTCAATTCCAGAAAGTTTTTACTTTTTAAAAAAATTTCTGACTTAACCCATTTTCACTCATTAAAGAGTTGTTCAGTTTCTATGAATTTGTTAGTTTTGTCTTGTTCTGTTGCTGTTGATATGCAGTTTTAACCTATGTTGCTCAGATAGGATGCAAGGTGTTATTTTAGTGTTCTTCTATCTGTCACTATCAGACACTTGCTTCGTTTCTGAGTATGTGGTCAATTTTGGAGAAAGTTCCATGAAGTTCAGGTAAAAGGTATATTATTTTGTGTTTAGGTGAAATGCTTTCTAATAATCTGTTAGTTCATTTGTTTTATAATGTTAGATAGCTACATTTCTCTGTTTAGTTTTTGTCTGGGTGACCTGTCCATTACTAAGAGTAGGAGATTGAATTCCCCAACTATCAGTGTGTCAGGATCAGAATGTGATTTAAGCTGTACTAATGTTTCCTTTTTTGTTTGTTTGGTTTTTGTTTTCTGGTTTTTGAGACAGGGTTTCTCAGTAGCTACAAAGCCTGTCTTGGATCTCCCTTTGTACACCTTGCTGGCCTCTAACTCATAGGGATCTGCCTGCCTCTGCCTCCCAAGTGCTGGGACTAAAGGTGTGCACCACCACCACACAGCAGTAGTGTTTCTTTTGCTAACCTGATTGCTCTTGTGTTTGAGGTATAGTTGTTAAGAACTGAAATGTCTTCTTGGTAAATTTTTCCCAGAATGAATACATAGTGTTCTTCCCTGTATCTTCTGATTAGTTTTAGTTTAAAGTCTACTTTGTCAAACATTAAAGTAGATTGCTTCTTACATCTATTTGTCTGGAATATCTTTTCTCAGTCCTTACGCTTAGGTGCTATCTATTCTCGATGTTAAGTGTGTCTCTAGGATACATCAAAAACGGGGATCCTGTTTTCCCATTCATTTCATTAGTCTGTGTCTTTTCACTGAAATTGAGACCATTGATGTTGAGATATTATTGTTGATTCCTGTCCTTTTGTTGTTTGTGTTATTGTTATTGTTGGTGGTGGTAGCAATTTTTAGTGGTGATAGTGGTGGCGGTGTGTGTGTGTGTTTGTGTGTATGTGTTAACCTTCTTTTAACTTTGCTGGTGTGGGCTTATTTATTCTCTGTGTTTTCGTGGGTATAATTAACCTATTTCATTGGAGTTTACCTTCTAGCATTTACAGTGGAGCTGGATCTGTAGATAGAGATTACTTAAGTTTGTCTTCATCATGGAATGTCTTACTTTTTCCATCTATGGTGTTTGAAAGTTTTGCTGTATATAGTAGACTAGGCTGACATTTGTGTTCTCTCAGAATCATCCAATCTTTGTTGGGTTGTTGCTTTCTTTCTTGGTTTCTGTTGCCTTCTCTGGTAACTCAGTGGCTTTGTCCTAGAGGGAAATTCTTCTGGATTTCTGATAGGTATGGTTCTGCATCCTTGGCAAGAGTGGCAGGAATAAGGGAAAATTTTAAACTAACAAGATTAAATGGGGTGTAGCAAATAGCCCTGTGGCTAATGTACTAGTTGTGAGGCCTAAGTTCACATCCTCAAGATTGGCATTTAAAAAATAATAATAAGCAAATAAATAAATCAGTGAGGAAATAGAGAAAGAATTTAACATTGACATCTGATCTCCATATGCACATACTAACATTATAAACAAAGAAATTAATTAGTTAAAATTTTAAAGATACATTTCTAAAAGTATATGAATACTACAGAAGATATGTAGTGAAGCTCAAACAACCATTTAAAACAGCCACTTAATATCTTATAAATGCTGATTTATAAGAAAATGAAAAGCAGTGCAACAAGTTGTGGATAATTTCAGGGAATACCATGAATTTAAAATAAAACTTGATTTGGGATTGCATTGGTAATAAGCAGACTACTTTCCTGCTAAATTTAAATTTGAACTCATTGAAACCAATAAGAAGGTAATTTTAGAATAAAGGCTATATATTAAAAATAAAAAGCAAATTTAAAATTCATGTAAAATGAACAAGTAACTTACATAGAGAAAAATAGTAGGCAACAAGCTAAGGAGTTAGCACCAACATGTCCTGTTATTTCTTTATAGATTCTGTCTAGACAATTAACAAGAATTTTTAATCCCACAAAAATCTATAATCAATATATATAATTCAATATATACTGAGGTAAGCCTATGTTTCTGATCTCTCTACTTATTTGTAACTATTGTCTCACTAAACTCTAGGAGGTTTCTTGAGTATGCCAGTAAATTTTTAGATTTTTTTTTATTTGTGCCCACATGTGTGTGTGGTATGGTGGTGTGGTAGTAGTGGTGATGGGTGATGGTGGTGGTGGTTGGTGGTGCTGCTGGTGGTGGTCATGGTGGTGGTGGTGGTGGTGTGTGTGTTACCTTTGTGCTGGTACCCAAGCAGGACTGGATAAGGTGTCAGATCAACTTCAGATGAAGTTACAGGTGAGCTACCACACTTGGGTGCTGGGAATCAAACACAGGTTGCTTATATATCTTCCTAGCCCTTAAGATTCGAATTTTTGTTAATTTGCAGTTGAATTTTCTTTATTTGGCCTGTTATTATTTTATTGAAATAGGACCTTACATCATGGCCCTGACTAGTATGAAACTACCAGAGCTCTGTCTGTGATACCTCCCAAATGTTGGGATTAAAAGTATTCTTAAAACTTTTAGTACATGTTAATATATTGCGAAAGAAGCAACTGAGTTATGTAAGAGGTTAAGGGATTTTTTTTCTAGGTCGTTCAGCTAGTCATTGGCAAGGGAACCCAATATCTGATCATCAACCCAATATTTGTCTTTCAAAGCAAGACATATTCCATTGTAATTGCAAATGCACTTAGTAAAACTTACAGAAAAAATCTAGTTTATGAAAATATATAAAATCATTGAATTCAGACAGTGGCATTTAATTGGCTTATTAAGTACATGGAAATAGGCATATGTATGGATATCAGGGAAAAAATAAAACAAAGAAAGTTGTAACCAGACTGAGTCTTTGCATGAATAGATTAGAATTTAAACTATTTTTTTAGAACACAAAGGAATAGTTTCACATTAGCAAGGATACTGGAGAATTTGGGACCATATCTCCATATACATTATTCCTTTCACTTAACCTCCAGAAAGTTGACAACAAAGAAACAAACAAGAACTCCATAAACAATAAGAGAAAAAGAGAACTAAAACTAAGAAAACATGTATCTCAGTTATATGTAGACCTTTATAGTAGGTTAAAATTATGGCTCTCATTTTTAAATGATTTAGCACTTATTTCAAATGGAAGAGTTGCATCAGAAGCAGAATTCGTTACTATAACCCATTAAAGCATCATTTGACACCAGAGAGAGTTAAAATATTCCCTGATCATCTCTGTGCCTTTGAGTTCTTTCTTTTTCCCATTGGGAGAAAAATATTAAATTGATTCCTGAGGGTGATATTCAACAACCACTCAGATTTAGCAACAGTTGATTTCTTTCTACCCATAATTAGACTCCCAAAGTCTCTACTTCACTTCAACCACTTGCTCAGTCAGTCACACTAGAATTTATTTACAATGATTACACTTACATTTAATATCTACAGTATCAGACCTTGTAGCAAGTGCTGGGCAATTTTTGGTGTCCTCATCAATAAGGCAGCTTCCCTCAGTTCCATTTTTCATAGTTAATACCTAGTCATAGACCAAGATCTAACCTCATCCCTGTCTTTCTTCCTACATGCTCTAAAATGATCTTGCCTTTGAAACTATGTAAAATGTAATTGTTTACAAATTCTTTCATCAGGTAATTTGCTATTGACTTCAAATATATTTTGGCAACAAACTTACAGAAATTAACGTTTGAAATGTGATCAGGTATACAGGAGAATATGCCTTCTCTCTGATTTAATCCATTAGATGTCTGAAGGCCACAATCCATCTTCCCCATCACTGCTGCCAGGGATGATGGGCTCATGGGTTTTTAATAGACCAATCCTTAGAACATTCTGAATGCTTGCCACCTCTTCCTTTATTTAAAGTTATAGCCCCCACTGCCTTCCTGCAGCTCCCACACACTGGCCTCTGTGTGCAGACTTAACAGAAAACAATGCTGGTCAATTATGGAAACTGCTGTTTGCCCTGTTCAGCACACACGCACCCTTCCTCTGGGATCTGTGACCTACTTTCCATCAAGAAAGCTTTCTTCTTCCAATCTTGGTCTATCAAGTAAGAGTAGGAAGTAGCCAAGTCAGTTAGTGTGTGCTCCTCGTAGTACAACAATCTCATGGTTGAGTACGAACATAACTAATGGAAATCAAGGGGAAAGTTTTCAACTCTGAAGTTATGTTATTTGAATTCTATAGCAGGTAGCTTGTCTTCTTCCTCCTTTTTTCCCTCCCTCCCTTCCCTTCTTTTGTTCTTCTTTCTCCTTTTCCTTTTTCATTCCAGCTTGCCAGATGGTTTTACTTGCGAAAGTACCAGATATCTTTGAAATAAATATCTACTCTATGTCAATTCTCCCAGGAGGTAGAAGACTAAAAATATCCCAACTTGATTAATAAGGCCAACATGACCACATAACAGAAATAATACAAAGATTTTAATATATTTTTGTTAATTTTCTGAGAGTTTCATACAATGTATTTTGGTTATATTCACCTCTTACTCTTTCTCCCAACTCTTTTCAGACCCACCCCCACTTTATAGGCTTCCAACTTTGAGTTATTTTTTAAAATAGTCCAACCAGGATTTTTTAACACTCATTAATATGAAGTTTTAATAAGTTTTTAACTGAAATAGAGTTATACCTCTTTTGCTTTCATCCCATATCCTCTCCCAGTCACTCTTTCCCACACCCCTCACAAGTCCCTGAACTCTCAAGTTGGTGGCCTCCATTTTTTGTTATTATTGTTGCATACACATTTATGCATGCTTATATGTGTATGTGAAAATATATTTGAATAGAATCTGATGAGTTTGTTTTTGTTTGTGGTGTATTTACGGTTTCAGGGCTGATCACGCTGTACTGGACAACCAATAATGGGACTCATCTCTGGGAAAGACTAACTTTCCTTCTTCCAGCAGTCACTAGTTGCCTGTGTCTTTTGTTTGTTTGTTTGTTCCATTGGTTGGTTGGTTGGTTTGTGGGTAGGACCCAACAAAAGTTTCTCCTGCTCACTTTAATTTGCTATTGGTAGTGCCATTGTTCCAGTCTTGTGTATGCATTCATTTCTATGAGAATTTTCCACAGCAGACTTCCTGGTATTCTGACCCTTCCAGTTTTTCTGCTCTTTCTTTTCAGTGTCCCCTGAGCCATAGAGGCAGGAGTTATGATGTAGATGTATCTACAGGGACGTGGCTCACCACAATTTGCTGATCTCTGTTTCGTGTCTAGTCGTGATTTTCTGTGGTCAAAATTTGCTTACCGAGAAGTATGGTTTTCTACATTTTTGTAAATTTATTTTTACTTAAAATTCTTTTTTGGTTTTTTTACATTTATTTATGTGAGAAGGACACATGCCATAACCCACCCGTGGAGGATTTGGACCTATCCTTACACCGCAGGTTCCAAGGATCCAGCTCAGGTTGCCAGGCTTGGCAAAAGGTGCCTTTTACCCACTGAGCCAACTTTCTGGCCTCGGCCTTCTTTTAACTGTTATGAAACAGAGTTCACAAATCATGCGCTAGTTAATCTGTGTTCATTTTTCTGACTAAAAAAAAAAATGCTCAGTTGCCAGGTGAAGTGTTGCTCCTGTCTGTGCTTATGATGGTGTGAATGGGGAGACTAGCATTTCACCTGTCTGTGTTCATGGTGGTGTGTATAGGGAGAATAGCATTTCACCTGTCTGTGTTTACGAAGGTGTGAATGGGGAGACTAGTACTTCACCTGCCTGTGTTCATGGTGGTGTGTATGGGGAGTCTAGTACTTCACCTGTCTGTGTTCATGGTGGTGTGTATAGGGAGAATAGCATTTCACCTGTCTGTGTTTACGAAGGTGTGAATGGGGAGACTAGTGCTTCACCTGTCTGTGTTCATGGTGGTGTGTATGAGGAGACCACCATTTCACCTGTCTGCGTTCATGATGGTGTGAATAGTGAGACTAGCGCTTCACCTGCTATGTTCGTGGTGCTGCGTATGGGGAGACTGACCCTTCACCTGTCTGTGCTTACGATGGTGTGTATGGGGAGATGAGCACTTCCCCTGCCTGTGTTTAGGATGTATGTATGGGGAGACGAGCACTTAACTTTTCCATGTTGATGATGGTGTGTGAGTAGACCTTAGCCTGTCTGTGTTTACCATGGTGTATACAGGGAGACTAGTACCTCAGTCAGTGCATGACGTACAGAGTCCACTCACCAGTATGAGCATTCATCCCCAACTCCATTCTGGACTGAGAAAGAAAAGAAGAAAATCAACATAAGGCAAAATTCCTCCCTCTTCTTGAGCTAGGATGTTCTTCTCCACTCTCAGACATGGATTTCCTAGTTCTTGAGTCTAGCAAAACCCTTTTTACCCCTTTTCCTTTATATATCAAACCCAGGCTATACTGCATCATCCCATGGCTTTCTTAGTTCTTTAGTTTTCAGAGAGCATATTGTGAGACTTCTGAGTCTCCATCAGTTTGTGAGATTGTTCTTCAAATATTATCTATGGAATATATATGCATATATACATAAATGTGTATTTAATATATATTTCTTCAGAAAACTCTAATTCGTATTACTATGCCTGAAATCATGGAAACAAAAATCTCTAACAAAATGTCATCAAATCCAGTAGTATATAGAAAGAATAATGTGTTATAACCAGGTTCATCTTATACCAGCAATGTAAATTTAATTCAGTCTTTGACATGCAGCATAATTCAAAATTTTAATACGCTGAAATCATAAAAACTAAAACAACATCATAAATATGGCACAATTTTGATGTTCCTTAACATTATAACCTAGAATACTAGAAATGTAAGTGAATGTTACCATTCTGAATGATGACATGGACATAATGTTTTTAATAAAGACTGAATTCTTTCCTCCTAAAATTGAATGAAAACAAAATGTGGGCTCTCACAGGTTCTATGTAATATTCTATTGACATTCTTAACACTACAGTCTATAAACAAAAGATACGTTAACTATGAAGTAATTAATAAACATATGTTTCTTAGAAGACAACATGATTATCTACACAAAAAGCCACAAAGAGCCTAAGAGAACTACTGTAAGGAATAAATATTTTTAGCAATTTCATCAGCTACAAGATCAAAGTAAGAAAAAATCAATTATATATCTTGACACTAGTGACAAAAAGGAAGTTGACATTTATAAACAGTGTTACAGCAGGTCAAAATTTAAGATGCTATTAGGTAAGAAATTGCCAAAACATGTGCCAGTGTCCTAAGCTGAAAAGATTACATATAGATGGAAATAGATGTAAGAAAATAGAGAAATATATCATGATCGTAAGTTCAGAGATTCTGTGTTGATCACTTTTATCAAAATCAATCTGCAAATTCAGCACAATGCTAATTAAAATTTTGACATTAAGTTTTTATAAGAAAATAATTTAAAAGTTGCATAGAAAAATAACATAAACAACTTTAACAATATTAGAAAAGAACAGAACTGAGGGATTCACCATCTCTGATTCCAAGACTATTGTGAAGCTACAATTGTCGAAGATGGATACATGGTGACAGATTTAGCAGGCAGAAACAGTAACTTTGGGGTGACAGATCCTCCAAAGCATCTGATCACCTCAACCATCTGGGTGGCTACTTTACAATAAATTTTTGATTATGAAAATACAAAAAAATTCTTTACTCACAGATTATATAAAATGGTAAGATGCCTGATTTTGCTAAATTCTGGATTTAGAGATTAGATACATGGTCAATTACTAACAAAAATAAGACAATTCAGGGGAAGATAGTTGTCTTTTTAATAAATATTTAGGGGCAATTAAGTCTTCCCCACCTCATGACACACTACAAAAAATCCTAAAAATTATATACTTATGTATATATAAAACTATCAAAATTATAAAATGTGAACCATAAGCTTAATCTCTGTCATTCTAGTCTGTAAAATAGATTCTAGTATATGAAATAAATCACCAATACCAAGTGCTGGAAAAAGCAGATGACTTCAATTCTCCTCATGAGTGGTTTTAATAAAGTAGTGAAAGTACTTTGGAAAAATGGTGTTTCCTTATTCATTTAAATAGTTACAATACATTGAGGAATTCGAATTCTATGTGTTATTCTCAGAGAAGTAAAATTATGTTCAAATGAGACAACAACCTGTGGGACCATTAATCATGTTTGGAGTAACTGACTGTATTTGGAATCAACTAGAAGGCCAGTCAACTAAAATCCTCACTCTTGTGTGGATTTTTTGATTGGAAGACTTGAAGTGGGAAGACATCCTCAATTTGGATGGTACGTTCCCGTGGCAGCCCAGACAAAAGGAGAGAGAAGGAGGAAAACTCACTTTGGTTTGCTTGCCTTCACTCTCTCAAGTGAAGTACAAATGTACACAGCTGATGCCTCATTCTCTCACCTGGCATAGCCATATGTGATGGGAATGATGAGGTCACAAAGCCAGCACTGTTTTGCTGTTTGGCCGCCATGCCACCTTAAATTTTCATCTCCACCAGTTGCATACTTAGGAGAGACTTTTAATACTTTTAAAATTTGTGAACATTGGATTGATGGAAATTTTCTTAAGAATCTATGCCTTCTCCCAGGAATGCTATTTTTAAGTTTCCCCAGGACAGTCTTGAGCATACTATCTGCTGCCCACACCACTTTAGGAAAATATCCATAATTACTTGAAGGTCTTCCTTACTCCTTGGAGGTTATCAAAACAAGATAACCAAAACAAAGTAAACTTTAAAAGGTCAACAAGATTTGCTTGGCAAGAGGAGTTGGCCGCAGTTCAGATGACAAGCCGCTTCCCACTATATACTCAGGAAATGACCTGGCATATATAGCAATAAAGTTAGATTAGCTGAAGTTACCTCTGTCCTACACAGAGACTTATACAGATGGGCAAAGAATGATGTAGAAAGATAATAAAAGGATTCTATAACAATATAAAATATAAACATTGTATTATGCCAGAATTTGAATAATAACTGTGGCAACTTTGACCTGAGGATGTTTCTTGGGCACTCTGACCACTAAGAGTTAATAATACACTGCTTGGGACATGAGAGCATGCCCAGGATGGCTTGAACATTGTATTGGTCCTTGCAGCCACAAAAGCAACTATCCTGAGAAAAGCTTGTCATATGCCTCTAGATTCTTAAAAATTGGGTTATGGGGTTAATGAGTAACAATGATATCTCTGTTTATCTATGATGTCAGAACTTGAGGGAAAATGATTGGAAATGATAACTCTGTTTTGTCATAGTTTATTAATGATTACTAAAAGATCAGCAAAAGGAAGTAAAACACATGTCTAAAAACAATAATGATATGATTTATGTTTTGGAACAATATGAATGTATCCCTACTTACTAAATTCTGTACAAATAAAGAAGTACTATGGCTGCAAGTCAGTCAGGCTGCAAGGTTCTCCCGAATGTCATGGCCTGACTCACTTCCTTCCCTTGCTAATTTCTTGCATTCCCTGCCGGGACCCATCAACTGTGGCTCCCAGCACTCAGAACCCAGCTAGTTTATGTTTTCAATGAGGACTGAATACCATACCCTTTCTTGGAGTCCTCAAGGCCTTCAGCACCAGATTGGGACTGTTAAACCTTCAAACCTCGTGAAAAAAGCAACTGTTAGGTTCTAGACTTTTCCAGTGCAAAATGACCATTGTTGGATTACTCAAACGTGTAGGTAGAGGCTGTTAGTTTGTTTCCCGGCTACCCAGACCCGAAATAATCACACTGAAACCATATTAATTGCAACACTGATTGGCCAATGATTCTAGCATGTTCCTCGCTAGCTCTTACGACATAAATTAACCCATTTCTATTAATCTGTGTATGACCACATGGTTGTGGCCTACTGGTAAGGTTCTATACAGCGTCTGTCTCCTGCAGCAGCTACATGGCTTCTCCCTGACCTTGTCTACTCTCTTCTCCTCTATCTGTTTGGAATTCCCACCTTGCCCTATTCTGCGCTGCAATAGGCCCAAAGGAGCTTCTTTATTAACCGACGGTATTCACAGCATACAGAGAGGAATTCCATATTACAAACACTTATTCTGCAACTCAATATAACAATTATTCATTTATAAATATCCATTCTCTTGGTCTGTTTTTCTAGATTACCCTAAATAATACAGCAATGTATTTGAGGGTTTATTATTAATGTCGCTAACCTGAATCCACCAATATGTCTCTCCCCAGGCAAATAGATGATGAAGCTATGGCTAATTCATGTAATGTGATACTACTTCAAAAAAATCTACAAAACAAAACACAGTTCAATATTTACCAAACTATGCTATTAGAAGAGGCTCAAAAGACTACAGTGTTGTCTGATAATCTCTTGGAGAATGAAGAATGCACATCCACGTCATTTTGACTTTACTGATCAGTTTGAGATACTTTTACTCATTTAGTTCTAGAAACGTTGATGTGGAGGTAATATTTATTTGTCCAATATCTGCTACCTTTGCCAGAGAAGCAATGTGGCAAATTAGAATGAAAAAGTAAAGGTTTTATCTTTAAAAAGATGAAGGAGGAGGCCATCAGAAGCTGACTTAGAAGCAGGGCATGATAGCAGTTCTTCCCTCCAAGTACTAACCAGACCTGCCCCCTACTTAGCCAAGGGTAATCCTAAGTCAAATACAATTGTCTCATTTGCTATAATATGCCTGGTAAGTTATAGTATTTCTCTTCTCTGAACTGTTTGGTGGTATATGAACTTTCGGTGTAGGGTGGCATCTCTCATCACTGTGAATGTTTGTTTGCCAAATGTTATAAAATCAGGAACCAGGAATGGGTACATTTTACCCACATGCAAATTCTATCTATATCAACCTGACTTGAAGGGACAAGTTAAAGCATCAAAGCAATATAATCTCAAGTTGAGAGATTGGAAGGATCAAAAAGAACTAGTAACAGAGAGTAAGGAAGTGTGAGACAGGCAGAGAATTGAGAGAATGGAAAGCTGAAAACAAAGGTATACTGTGTTGCTGCTGAGCCAAAAAGGAAGGCTGGAATCAGGACACTGTGAAGGCCATCAGAGAGAAGACAAGGTTGTTTTGGTTGTGAAAGTATAATAGTCTCAAGTGAAAATGAAGAATTAGCAAAATACTATCAGAATTTTATTGAAAACAAACAAGTAAAATGGGGTCTAGAAATGGAATGAAAATATGTCCTATTTTTTCATGATGACACTACAGGATTATAGATTTATGTAAAAATTCTTCCTCAGAGGAGCAGACGAGATGCCATTTTATCCGGAAGATTAGTGAAGCCACATGAACTTCAAAAAACCTGGGCCAGAGGAGGTGCCTGAGGAGTCTTGTCCCAACAGGAAGGCTGGCTCCTACTCAAAGGCCCTGGGTGACTTGGCACAGGATATTAATTACCCAAGAGGATTCAAGGGAAGCAGAAAGTGTGATGGAACCCAGAGAACTGGGGCTCATAAGACTTCAATAACCAAGGATGGATATAATAAACCAAGATGTTTATATTCAAGCAAAACTTCAACAGCAAATTTGAAAACCTGCTTCAGGAGAGGTAAATTTTGAGGAATATAGGAATGTGCGCTTAGAAAAGTAGGCAGGATTTTATTCCTGGGCATTTGGAGTCAAGCTATTAAAACTTTGCAACCCTCCATGTGGATAGGTGAGTAATTTTGAATTCCATGTAATCAACATACCTATTGTAGCCTGGAACACAATGCTACTCAAAGCCCATCTTTCCCAAGGATATCTAGGAGTTTGAGGAATGAAGCCCTGGCAATTTAGGGCTAAATAAGAACATAGGTAACAAATTGTAGTTTGTTCTAAGTCTGAATTTTGGCAGGAATAACAGTTAGCATTTTAAGTTTTATTGTAGGTTGTAAGGAATGTTCACAAACCTGTTCTCATGTTGTCTTCACAAAGAAATGATTTTGTCTTCATTTTTAAAAACTGAGACTTTAGACCCAGACAGATAGGTGATCTTGGTTAGAAGCATCCAAATAGCAATCACCATTGGAGCTTCTTTCTGTAGCAGATGGGAACAGATACAGAGACTCTGGGCCAGGCATCATATCTATCTTTTCAGGGCTCAGAGAACCCTGGGAAAGAGGAGACAGAAAAAGAATAAGAGCCAGAGGAGACGGAGGACACCAAATAAACAAGGCCCTCGGAATCACTGAGATCAAAGCTCAGAAGAACTCACAGAAACTGAGGCAGCATGCTCAGGGCTCCTCTGCATATATATCATGACTTCCAGTTGAGCGGTTTTTTATGGAATTCCTGAGTTTGCTAACAAGTGGGTCTCTGATTTCTGTGCCTTTTGGTGTGGGGAAGGGAGCTCTTTTCCTTCTGTTTGTTTTGTCCAATTCTGATGTATTAGTTTTTACTTTATCTTATGATATTTTATTTGATTATTTTCCCTTAGAAGCCTTTTTTAAAAATGAAAAACAGAAATGAAATAGATCAGGATTGGAGGGGAGATGAGGAGTAGAGGGAGGTAAAAGTGCAATTATGCCATAGTATGTGAGAAAAATATCTATATTCAATAAAGAAGGTATCCAACAAGAGAAGCAGAAAAACAAAGAAGTGAGAGGGAGGACCCTCTGCTCAAGGGAGGTGGCTACAGTTCAGTTACTGACATCTTTGGGAATAATACATTTCCTACCAAGGGAGGGGAGGATACCCAGCAAAGGTCAAGCTGGAGAGAAATCTAGTCATTTGATTAAGACTCTATTGATGTTTTTGCTGTATTCATGTATTGAGAGATTCTGATTTGGCCCAGTGGTTCTTCTGGAGTCTGTTTTAAGCTTCTGGTCATCCCTAAAGATTTTCTCATCTGATAGATTCACTCAACTGTGTGTTGTGACTTAGCAGGGTCATTTGGGAGAGTCTTTCACGGAGTACTTAATGCAGCCCAAGTCTGTCTGAAAGGTTCCAAAGAAACAGGATAACAGGATGAGAACAGCTTTGAAACTAAACACCATAGGGAGGTATCTGATCAATGCCCTTCAGCAAGTTAAGTCATCTCTATGAAACTTTATCTATTACCACACATCATGTTACTGTAATGTTACTGAGAGTGGGTCCTTTATACAGAAAAGACATTTAGCTCGTGTTTTCAAAGTTCAAGTCAATAGCAATGGCACTTGTATCAGCTGGTTCTGGTGAGGGTCTCCTTGGGTGTACTATATAAGACAAAAATGGGAGAGAAAAGTAGAGAGTTTTTGAGGTGGCCAGTTCATTCTTTCATGAAATTCCTCTTGTTACAATGTAAGTCGTTTTTCCAGAATGACCTTAATCACATTTGAAGACAGCACCTCCATTGATTTCACCAGTTTCCCTCAGATCCCACCACACTATCGCACCCTCTTTATCGTATCAGGACCAAACTCCAAGACAGAAACTACTGAGAGACACATTTAGACAATATTCAAACCATAATACTGGACTTTCTAATTTACCAGAGCTTAAGCTACTCTACAGAACTGCAATGAAAATGTAGTTTAAGCAGACAATGTCATGTATGATAATTAAAAACAGAGTTTTAAAAATTAAGGTTTGAAAAAATGGGGACAAAAACATCACAACTGAATTGTCATGAAGAAAAGATAATACTGAAAATCTAATGAGCTATGAGAATCATCAGAAGGATCTTTTGATTAAGATTCTATCTTAACAGAAAATTATTCTACTGCTACAAAATTTCTGTCTATTAACAATATTTTGAAATAAGTCATATTCAGAGTTATTCAAGACAGTTGATGGGTTTTTCTCCCACAAACATACACATAAAACCTACAAGATGTTCATTTCTAGAGACCTAAATGGAAACTTCTGGAATTCAAAATAAGTCCAAGTTAGACGTGTCTAAAATTAAGCCCAGTGTGTTTCTGTCTACAAAAGAGTCTGTGGGAATCTGTTCTAAAGATGATAGTCACTCTGCTGAGAAGTGAGGCCCTCTGTGAGAGACAGAGATGATGGGTAATATGGGCACTGCCCTTATAACGGATAACTCATGTGCCACTCCAGCTGAAGCACACGAATTCTCTTTGCCCGAAAGCTAGCACCCAACCATCGTCGGTTTCAGATGCAGCTCTGTTGGAAACACCATGCCTCATCTCTGCAGCAACTTCCTCCTTGCTTAAGACACTCTTGCTTTGCAAGTTGAGATGAGGACATCTGCTAATGAATGATTCAAGATACACAGGTGGCCCAGAGCTGGGCCTGGCAGGCAGATCCTCTAACCCCACCCCCACCCCACAAAGATCCTTTATAAATGGGAAAAGCAGGCCAACAGCCAGATTCCTGCTTGGTCAATTATGCACAGCAGCTGTCAGTCAAATTCTCGGGTTTGCATCATCATGGAGGCTGACTGGTGGTTAGCATAGCTGGGCTATGCTTGAGGGTGGCACTCATCTATTTATGGAAGCCCCAGCAACCTGGGATTGCAGCCTGACCCCACTGGCTGCAAAGAGAAAGCTGTGCTTATCTCCTTCGTATGGAACAAGCTGTTAGCAAGAGTACAATATGGCTTTTCCTTTACTTCTTTCTCAACCCAGATTTTCCACAAAGCCTCACCATGCACTGTATATCTCAGGAGGAGATCGTGACTGTGAAGGGTTTTGGAAGCCCCCCTCCCCAAATTCTTTGGTTGCACTCCGAACTCCCAATACCTTAGAATATGACTGCAATGGAAACTAGTCAGGGCAGTTAAAGAATCCTAGTGGATTCAGAAGAACCAAATGTGGTACGATGGCATCCTGATCAAAAGGAAGTTGAGGCTCAGGCTGACAGAGAGCACTGTGGGGAGATGGAGGTTGGTAAGCCAGGGAGTACCACAGAGTGCTCACTAACTACACTAGTGAGCTAGAGAAACATAATGGCTCTTTTTCATGTCCCTTGCTGTGACCAAAACCTGCTGATGTCTCATTCTGGATCAACACATCACTTTTGTTTAAGCCACTAAATCTCTGGTATTTTGTTATGGCAATCCAAGAGAACTTTCATGATGACTCTGGTTTCTCAGAGGAGGATTCTCAAACCCTTAAAGTTCTACAGGTGTTTCTATGACAGCAGGCAAATTAGGGTGCAAAGTTTAGAACTAGATAGAAGTCAGAGAGGCTTCTCCAAGTCTAAACAGTGTATTTTGGAGACTCTGTGCAGAAATTAAGAATCACAGTCATTAACATGGTGGCCATTGACTTTTGAGAGTCTGATTAAGAATGTGAAAAATCCTGGCCCTTCACTGGCTAAATAATTTAGTCAAACCATCTCAAGCAAATGCTCTTTTTGTTATGGTTCATCTAGCTAGGATCACTTTGCTTTACATAAACTACATATGTGGACATAGAAAAGTTCTTGGTATGGACAGTTCTGGGTCCTTTAGCATCAAAAAACCTGGGTTAGGGCTGACTTAGTCATCTTATTTCAAGCTCTAGTAGCGAAGGACAAGTTGCTCCAGCCTGTAGAGGCCAGAGATGTATGACGTCAGAAACCTGGGTTGGAGGCTTACTGATATGCAATTTAACCTCCCTAGTACTCAGTAGTTATTGCAATCTTCAGCTTCCAGTATCAGGGAATAGCAGCAGCAGGCAATGGCTGCCCACATTACAGCTCCTGGGTAGACACCTTCAGTATTGGAAGTGGCTACAATTACAGCTCTTGGTGCTAGTGTGTTATGAGCCTTGCATCTAGCGCAATATAGCTGTTAAGGCTTGGATTTAAGCCTCTGATTTTTGGTGAGATTTTTTTATTTAAGTCAGGGTCTCACTGTGTAGCCCTGGCTATCCTGGAACTCGTTGTGTAAGACCAGGCTGGCCTCAAGCTCAGAGCTCTATTTCTGTATCCCAAGTGTTGATATTAAAAGAATGCACCACTACATTCATCTCTCCTTCAGTTCTGAACAATTGTTAGGATTATAGATCTTGTGCCTAGAGCACCAAAGCCTTGGCAGGGATACCTTAGCATCTACCTAGAAGTCCTCCAGTGGCCAGGATCCATAGTTTCCATTTCTCAACTTGTCTATACTTCTACCACCCCTCATTGTCCCTGTTCTTTCTAATTCCCATTGGTTTTGTGTCTAGTCACTCTCTAGAACTCTTTAGCTGGTGTCTTGCCTCTGCTGCCTCTATCACTGTGAGTATTCCTGAAGTTTCCTGGCAGCAAGCTGCTGCTACGTTCACAACTGCCATTAATCCGCAGAAGCTTCCATTCGTCTCTTGCTGTGTCACCAGATCAGCCAATTCTTCTAACAGATAAGTTGAGAAACAAGCGAGAAATGCTCATTCTGAAGAAAACTTTCATTGAGTCTAACTGTGCGATACCAGAGGCAATCAAGGAGGGCGTGGCCTGACAGATTTGAAAAGTGAGTAAGCTGTCTTACTTACATAGCCATAAAGAGATCGTAGCAATGGCCTGTGCACCAGTAATTACACAACCACTCATGTAAAAGAAGGGTCGTGATCTGTATCAGTCCTAGAACTTCTGCTGGGACATCGAGATAATTGCCCCCCCTTTGGCTTCAATGTATATAGTTCCAGGGTCCTCTAGAGTTCACCAGGCTCATCTTGTTTAGACTGTTGCCTTTCTAGGCTGGCAGAAGCTGCATGGAGTAATTCTGACTGGAGCATGCCTTTAGTGGTAGTTGTATTAATTCCTTACAGCTGTGGAGGTGGCCTTAACATGACTAAAGTGTTCATAACATATGGACTTCCATGACAATACTGTGGATAGTTTCTGCTAAACGGCCTACTCGGTGACAGTTCTGTGCCCGTGGCAGCTAGAAATCAGAGAACAGCCTATTTCGCTCGCTGCTCTTGACAGGTTTGATCAATCATTTCCAGACATGATTAAATGGGCTATTAACAGCAAAGACTGGCACAAAGCTCAACACTGACACTTATAATAGCACTTAGTAGTACTTATCAGTATTTAATTTCTCCTATTCCAGTGCCCTGGAGAAAGGGTTGGTCCTTCTGACCATAGGATACAGGAGATCAGTCCAGGAAACTTGATCCTCAGGTCAGGCTTCCTTTTCTAAGGTGGCAGGGGGAAATCTGTTTCCAATGGTTAAGTACTTTCTGAGTTATCTGAACAATTCTGTTTCCCCTGAAGATTCTATAGATGGTGGCCTTACTGACTTTTACACAGCAAGGTCTACATATTAGCCTATTTTAAAATAGGATATTAACATGCATATTTCCCATAACAGATCATGTCCATTGTTAGAAGTGTTATGTTCCTTTCTGAATCTTAGTCCTTTACAAACTAAGTTTACATTAGACATATAATAGTTGAGTTTATTAATGAATGGCTATAAATATATAGCATGGTGCTGAGTCAGTGGCACCTTCAAGAAAGGAGTTCTACTTTTCCTCTATGCTGTCAGTGGGCTCAGGTTTTAAGTTGTTTATTCCTGATGCTTTGGCATGGCACAATGAGAAAGAGAAATATGGGGGGAAAGTATATAAGAGGAATGAGAAATATGTGGAGACCAACCACCCACAACAGAGACTGAGTTTTCTGTTTACACAAGGAAAGACCCTCCAACTTACATTTACAAAACAGTCTCGTACCTAACATTTATTTAGACATCACTTCAATATATGAAGTAGGCCAGGAAGACAGTTCTAATGCCTGGTTTTGTCAACTTGACGTGAGCTAGAGTCATCAGAGAGGAAGGAGTGTCAGTTGAGGAAATGTCTCCATGAGATTTATCTATAGGGGAGGCATTTTCTCAATTAGTAATCAATGTGGGAGGGGCCAGCTCACGGCTGTGGTGCCATACCTGGGCTGGTGGTCCTGGGTTCTTTAAGAAAGCAGACTGAACAAGTCATGGGAAGCAATATAATAATCAAGACCTCTCCAGGTCCCCTGCATCAGCTCTTAACTCCAGGAGACTGCCCTATTTGAGTTCCTGTCTCTGACTTCCTTCAGTGATGAACAACAATGTGGAAGCATCAGCCTAAAAAAACCCTTTCTTCCACAATTTGCTTTTGGTCATGATGTTTCATCACAAAAATAGAAACCCTAAGTAAGACAAACAGTTTTCTCATGCACAGTAGAAAAACAATGTCAATTATATTTTACAATAAATGTTACATAATTAAATGAGAGGCAGGGTCAGCAGAAGCCTAATATATTCTTCAGTAGGTGTCCCCTTTAATTTTATGTTATTGATTTTTAGAATAAGGGCTTAGGCTTTTGAATGACTACTTTCAAACACAGATAGTTAGGTAGATAGATAGGCAGACAGACAGACAGGTGGCAGGTGAGTTAGTCCATGTTGGTTTTGTGGATTGGTTTTTCATGGAACACACACCTCTAAAGAATAGCAATCTAAAAGTAACTCTTTTGAGAAGGATATAAAACTTACAAAGCCAAGAAGCAAATTCTAGAGGAAAGTATTAGATGGAAGACAATAGTTTTATAAAATCCTAGTCATTGTCTTACTTCTCATCATCATTAACTCGTTGATAACTTATCTCCCAGAGTCTCTGCTCTTGTCTGCAAAAATAGCTTATTGTGATCATATCTGAAAGTCTGTAGCATAGATAAAAGTAAATTCTGATTTCAACTCTTAAGATTACAATTGCATCAAGACAAGTCACCCACTATATATACCTATGTTGCTATCTTTTCCTCGGGTATTAAATACATCATTAACTTGATTCAAATAAATTATGATAAAAATAATAATAAGACAAAAAACTAAGTAGCTAATGTAAGAAGCAGGCTAAACAGAGGCCACAACACATCCCTGTCTGGTGTAGGAGGGTCTTTTGTTTTTATATTGCCCTCATTGGTTAAATAAAGAAAACTGCCTTGGCCTTTTGATAGGGCAGCCCTTAGGTGGGCAGAGTAGACAGAATGGAATGCTGTGAGAGAGAAGGCAGTGTGGCAGACGCCATGCTTCTCCAGCCCAAGATGGACACTGGTTAGACTCATGCCGGTAAGCCACATACTCGTGGTAAATACAGATTAGTAGAAACGGGCTGAATCAAGATGTGAGAGTTTGCCAAGAAGAGGCTAGAACTAATGGGCCAGGCAGTATTTAAATGAATACAGTTTCCGTGTAATTATTTCGGGTACGTACTGGGAGCCGGGTGGGGAACCAGGCACCGGGAATGTAGCACGTGCGCCTCTTGCAACACCCGTCTCATTTGCCAAACTCAATCAAGAACTTAGAGACGTGGAGAAATAGAGGGTGGGAGTGTTACAAGCTTTGTAACAAGCTTTCCTTCTTCATATCCCATCTCTCCCCCTCTTTCATTATCATCATGACTCATTTCATCATCACTGCGTCACTGTACACCAGCAAGGTTAATAGGATGACACAAATCAAATACATGTACTATGCAAGACCTCTTATCAAGAAATTCAAAGTCCCTTGATTGTAATTGAGAGGGCCGTCTGTGGGGTGAGCTTACTGGTCATGACTCCACACATTCGGTCTTACACTTCCTGTCTTTAGATCTCATAGTCCAACAATAGAATGAAGCTGAATGAGGCTGAGATTCAGCCCTTCCTTCTCTGCTTCAGGTTTGTTGAGACACTTGACTCAGCTTCCTGCCCTCCCTCCCACCCCATTATGTCAATCACTTCCTGCCCTACCCTCACAACACTGTGTCAATAACTTCTTGCCCTACTGCATCCCATTATATCAATCACTTGAGTGACTCTTACAGGAGAGAGGACTCAGTGTCCTTTAAGGACAGAGGTCATTCAAGGAATTGACAGGAGTGAATAATGCCTTTCCTTGGCGCCAAAAGGCCTTCTAGAAAGTTCCAAAATTAACTTACAATAAGTGTGAATTTGCCAGTTGACTGAGTATGTCTTCCTGAAATATGGTGACTTATGCAACGGAAAACAGCTAGCAAACATCTGATTAGCGACCTCAGCTGAGACTCACAGGGTTTTTCATTCATTAGAGCAGCATTGGACTATAACCACACTGGCTTTTCCTCCACCTCTCCCCACCTCAGAGTATTAGTGCTTCATTTGGTAGGTGTTGAAGTGGAAGCATATTAATAAACCAAGAGATGCCAGCTTTCTTCTGAGGCCGCCACGGAGAAGAGAGTTTCCCAGCCCAGACTGATCATGTCTTCCCTCGCCCTTTTCACAGAATTCCTTTTCTCTATTGCAAAGTTACTGCGGTTTTTATAGACAGTGGCAGCAGGTTCCCTAATCTTTTCTTGCTTTTAGTCTCAGCCTACTCCAATTCATCCCCCACACTGTAGCCAGAGGTAGCTTTTAAATTGTAAATCTGACAAAGTAATTTGCTGTCTAAAACCTGTCAGTGTCTACTAGTTCCCTTCAAGACAGCATTCAAAATCCTTAAGAAGCCTTTCAAATCACCTGGTAAGGCAGCCCAAACAAGCATTCACACTTCAGCTCTCACCCCACCTGCACGGAGCGCTCGCAGATTCAAGGAGCTACAAAGAGAAAGGAAAAATGCTAAGAACTTGTAGGGATCATAATTTTTCTTTTTACATTCTCTGAATCTATGTAACTCACTCATGTTCAACACATGTTAGACCCATGGCCCCTCCACATTTGCCTTTGTGTATCATCTTCAATATTCAAAGATAGGAAAAATACAGGGGTTGGGGGCGGGCTCTATGTGTGTGTGTGTGTGTGTGTGTGTGTGTGTGTGTGTGTCTGTGTGTGTGTGTGTGTGTGTGCACGTGCACGCGCATGCATGCTCTATCTCCTATGCAAGCTTCGTCTACTCAGCTTTTAGGAATCCAACTTGAAAAAATAAAATTATTCTTTAAAGGTGACCCTGCAGCCTCCTCTTTTAGCCCTTCTTTTCTGTCCTTCGGTTGACCTGCATTAGGCTCAGCACCCATGTAATGAATACTGTGGCTCCTCTGCCTGCACATGGCTGCAGCTGAAATAGATTCTGAGAGAAAACTCCTTGTCTGCTTTAGATGGAGGAAGAGAGAAACACAGTGCAACAGAATCTATGTGTCTTTGCAAAAGGCAATCTGTTCCCAATGTAAACTCAATTTGACAAGGGCACGTCCAGTAACCAAGCTTTCATTCCCAAATACAGTCAAAGCACACTTAGGTAAAAAGAGAATCATACACAGAGAATTGGCAGTCATGGAACACAAGGCATTTAGCAAAGGGGATACTGGAGGACACTCTGCAAATGCACAGCTGACAAAGCACACTGTGGTTACTGAGAGCTGTGTGAGCAGACAAGCAGGAATGGGCACTGTGTATAAACTGTACAATAAGGCCCTAGGACACAACTATGCTCTAGCTAAATACACACTGCATGGTTCTCATTCAGTACTACAGATATTGTCAATTTATCTCCACCAATATCATCACAAAGTCATATATCATAGTAGGATTGTACCTTTTCTAAGTTATAAGAAAGTTAAGTTTCTGATCCAGACACCAAAAATCTAGAGTAAAAGATCAGATACATAGTAGGGCCTCTGCTTCATCAGTGATGATGCTGCAAGATTACACAAGTCATTTATTAAATTTATTTGACTAATACTGCTGAGCCTTAATAGACATCAGGCATAGATGCTAGTAAAGCATAACTAAACAAGTCAGAAATTAGACTGGTATTGTTAACAGGTTGAAATATAGTTATAGAGCCAAGATATGAAAGAACAATATAATTTCTGATAATTTTCTAATAAGTAAAGGAAATGAAGCAAAGTAGGCAGCAACAGAGAATAAGGTATGTCTGTGATAGATCTGACCATGTTGGGGTATGGGGGAGGACTATGGAAAGATTGGGTTTTGAACTAGAAAAGGTTATTCAATGCTCAGATCTCACTAAACTACTATGGAAATTTAGAAGATAGGAATGCCAAGAGAGGTTCGGAGAGTGGAACTTGGCTTTTGAAAGTTCCAGAGGTAGTCAAGAACTCTGTCAAGGCTATTTGTGTGATGTTTTGTACTAAGAATCTGTTTTCTGGTAGTTGGGGCTGAAGAATCAGCTGTGATTAACAAGAAACCAGAACACTGATCTCATTCATTCAGTTACCTATGGTCTATGACTACCTTTCTAATTTCATTTATGTTGTTATGAGAAACAAAAGAACTTTGATTCATAATTCTAGGTTACAATCTACTATTGAGGAAATTGAGAAAGAAACTTAAGCAGCTGGTATCACACCCATAGTCAAAAGCCAAGAGACAATAGATGTACCCTTGAATGTCGCTTAGAGATCAGCTAGCCTGTGCTTTTTCATATTGTGGTGTCCGGACTCAAGAACAGTCATCCCATGAGCTAGGAGTTGAAGCGACAACTTCTAACATAGGCAAGAAAACTAAAAGGGTTCTTATCTCTGTAATCTATGAGAAATGTGGCTACAGAGACATCGAATCCATCTTTTAATGGGAGGAATATCAAAGGATGCAGGAACCTCATCTTTTTTATTTTTTTAATTGATTTTATTGAGCTATACATTTTTCTCTGCTCCCCTCCCTGCTTCTCCCCCCCCTTCAACCCTCTCCCATGGTCCCCATGTGACAATTTACTCAGGAGATCTTGTCTTTTTCTACTTCCCATGTAGATTAGATCTATGTATGTCTCTCTTAGGGTTCTCATTGTTGTCTAGCTTCTCTGGGATTGTGATTTGTAGGCTGTTTTTCTTTGCTTTATGTTTAAAAACCACTTATTAGTGAGTACATATGATAATTGTCTTTCTTGGTCTGGGTTACCTCCCTCTATATGATGTTTTTAGCTCCATCCATTTGGCTGCAAATTTTAAGATATCGTTATTTTTTTCTGCTTTGTAGTACTCCTTTGTGTAAATGTACCACATTTTCCTTATCCATTCTTCAGTTGAGGGCCATTTAGGTTGTTTCCAGGTTCTGGCTATGACAAATAGTGCTGCTATGAACATACTTGAGCACATGTCCTTGTGGCATGGTTGAACATCCTTTGGATATATACCCAAAAGTGGTACTGGGTCTTGAGGAAGGTTGTTTCCTAATTTTTTGAGAAATCTCCATACAGATATCCAAAGGGCAGTACCAGCTTGCACTCCCATCATCAATGGAGGAGTGTTCCCTTTTCCCCACAACCTCTCCAGCATAAGTTGTCATCAGTGTTTTTGATCTTGGCCACTCTTACGGGTGTAACAGGGAATCTCAGAGTTGTTTTGATTTGCATTTCTCTGGTGACTAAGGATGTTGAACATTTTCTTAAGTGTTTTTCAGCCATTTTAGATCCCTCTGTTGAGAGTTCTCTGTTTAGGTCTGTACTCCATTTTTTTATTGGATTATTTGCTCTTTTAATAACCAATTACTTGAGTTCTTTGTATATTTTCGAGATCAGACCTCTGTCTGTTGTGGGGTTGGTGAAGATCTTTTCCAATTCTGTAGGCTGTGGTTTTGTCTTGTTAACCGTGTCCTTTGCTTTACAGAAGCTTTTCAGTTTCAGGAGGTCCCATTTATTAATTGTATCTCTCAGTGTCTGTGTTGCTGTGCTTATATTTAGGAAGTGGTTCCCTGTGCCAATGCATTCAAGTGTACTTCCCACTTTCTCTTCTATGAGGTTCATTGTGGCTGGCTTTGTGTTGAGGTCTTTGATCCATTTGGACTTGAGTTTTCTACATGGTGATATATATGGATCTATTTCAATTCTTCTGTGGGTTGATATCCAATTATGCCAGCAACACTAGTTAAATATGAATTCTTTTTTTCCATTTGATATTTATTTTGCTTCTTTGTCTGAAGGTGTGTGGATTAATATCTGGGTCTTCAATTTGGTTCTCTTGGTCTTCCTGTCTGGTTTTATGCCAATAGCAGGCTGTTTTCAGTACTATAGCTCTGTAGTAGATTTTGAAGTCAGGGATTGTGAGGCCCCCAGAAGTTCCTTTATTGTACAAAATTGTTTCGGCTATCCTAGATTTTTTGCTTTTTCATATGAAGTTGAGTACGATTCTTTCAAGGTCTGTGAAGAATTTTGCTGGGATTTTAATGGTCATTGCATTGAATCTGTAGATTGCTTTTGGTAAGATTGCCATTTTTACTATGTTAATTCTGCCTACCCAAGAGCATGGGAGATCTTTACACTTTCTTGTGTTTTCTTCTATTTCTTTCTTCAAAGATTTAAAATCTTTGTCATACAGGTCTTCCACTTGTTCCGTTAGAGTTACTCTGAGATATTTTATGGTATTAGTGGCTATTGCAAAGGGTGATGTTTCTCTGATTTTTTTTCTCAGCCCATTTATCATCTGTGAAAAGGAGGGCTACTAATCTTTTTTTTTTTTTCATGGGGATATAAGCTCTATTTTGCCCAAGATACATAGGATTATGCCAGCTGTTTTTTTCTTTTTTTTCCATACATTGTTTTGTTTTATTTTTTCCATTCAAGAACATAATTAAAGAAATAAATTTTTTTTCCTTTCTTCCCCTTCTCCCGGTCCCCTCCCACTACCCCCCCACCCCTCCTCCCTCCCCCTTCTTCCTTGAAAGAGGGCATGGTGCCCTGCCCTGTTGGAAGTCCAAGGCCCACCCCCATCCCTC
>PVIU01019819.1:0-35548 GCA_004026605.1 Ondatra zibethicus
CAATGTGACTATGGTACAAGGCTAGTTCTGGCACCCTCTCCTCTGCTGCCTGAATACCTAGCTGGGGACATGCCCGTGTACACCTGGGATCCCCAGGGCCAAGTATCTTGTCAACCCTAAAATGATTCTCTTAATGTAGATATCTTATTCCCTTCTCCAATGTCCACCTTTCTTCCATCTTCACCCTCCCACTCCCCCAGCCTGCTTTCTTATAGAACAGAGAAACAACAGCCCAGGAATGGCATCACTCCCAATGAGCCAAGCCCACCCCACCAATGTTTCAAATATACATAAGACTGTCCAGCATAATTATGCAAATAACTTACCTTTTAATTAACTAAGACTGAGTTAGACTAATAGTCATACCTCTATAGATGCAGTTATTAATGCAAATCTACCAGAAGGCCTAGATCTTGCTCACATGCAGTGGGACAATGGTCTGTACCTTGTCACTTGTATCTTAAATAAATGATGATTGGCCACTAGCCAGGAAGGAAGTAAAGGTGGGGCAATGAGAATTCTGGGAAGAGGGAATTTTCAGTCCATAGTCATCACTCACACACAAAGGAAGCCAGACACAGAGCAAGCTAGATGTGACTGCCTCACTCAAAATAGTACGAAGCCACGTAGCTAACACAGACAATAATTGTGGGCTAATATAAGTTATAACAGTTAATAAGAAGCCTGATCTAATAGGCCAGCCAGTTTATAATTAATGTAGACCTCTGTGTATTTCTTTGGGATTAAATTGCTGTAGGACCAGGTGGTACATAAAGCTTAGACAACAGAATGGCACCCAGCGTGTGGACAATTGTATACACATAAACTCTGAGAGAGCTTGGGAAGTAATTCTAGATAGGAAAGAATAGAGTTAAGCATGGCTTCTTGATAGCAGCACTTTCTCGAGTGGGCTCTGCTTGTGAGAGGCAAGTACTTTCATTTAAGAGAGGCTTCCTGGTTCAGCTTTAGCTGCAAAACCTTGCAGCTCTTTTAAGAGGTCCTGCCATGAAACATGATGTTGATGAAAAGATGACTGCATACTTTTTGGTGGTTTCAGGGACCTTGAAATGCCATAGAGTTGTGGCAATAAGCATGGCTTTGGCTGGTACATCTGCCATGAGGCTAGTCTTACAGAAAAAAGCTAAATAATGGGCCAAAAGCCACAGCTTTAATCCTAGACATATCACTTAAATTAAAGATGCATGTGGTCATAAAAAGAGAGGTACAGTAAAGATAGTTTCAGATTAAAAAAAAGCCTCTAAATAGTTTACAGTGTGTTAAAAAATATATGTTGAAAAGAAAAAGGATAAAAAACTTGAAATAAAATAAGAAAGAAAGAGTAGTTGGGTGTGTTGGCAGACACCCTTAATCCCAACACTTGTAAGGCAGAGGCAGACAGATCTTTGTGAATTCAGAATTTGGTGACAGACACCTTTAATCTCAGCACTTGCGGGGCAGAGGCAGGCAGATCTCTGTGAGGTCAAGTACAGCCTGGTCTACAGAGTGAATTCCAGGACAGCCAAAGATACACAGAAAAACCCTATTCAAAAAGCCAAAAATTAAAAATAAAAATAAAAGTATAGAGGTAAAAATAAAGCCATGTAAAGATGAAAATACACAGAGAGTCTGAATACTGTATGTTATTGTGTTTTCCTTAAATTGTTTGATGACTAAGGAAGGAGAAAAAGCTGCTAAAAGACATTTGATTTTAAATGCTGCTGAATTAATTCAATATATATATTTTGAAAATGCTGTGACTTTAAAATTTAAGTCAAAATGTATGTTACTTTCTAGAAGAGGTTTTGCTTTTGTTTCTACAGGAAAAGAGGGACTATGGATTTATTCTGCATTAAGAAAAATCAGGTTTGATTAAAGAAAACCCCCTGGGAATTCTCCGATAGGAGCAGATAGCACAGATGTATGAGTTCTGCATCCAGAACAGATTCAAGACTGCTGCCTGAGATAATCAAGCCTCACGTGATCAGTCATGACTTGATCATAATTCTAAACTTTCTTTAGGTCCCATAAGTTTATCAGTGCCCCCAATCAGCAGGAAGTAGCCTAGAAAACTATGCCCACATCCAACAAAATGGATGACCGATTGTCTTTGTTTAGAGTATTGGTTACAAGTTGTGATAGATAATGCTCAGTAGAAAAGCTAAACAAAGGAGATTCACTTCAGAGTTCTTGTTTTTAAAAAAAATGGAAAGTGTTGTGTATTTTAAAGAAACGCTGATTGGCTAGTAGCCAGGAAGAAGTATAGGCAGAGCAACCAGGCAAGAAGTAAAGGCAGGTCAACGAGAATTCTGGTTTAAGTCCACAGTCCTCACACAGACTCAAAGGAAGCAAGACATAGAGCAAGCAAGATGTAACTGCCTCATCAAAAAAGGTACAAAGCTAAGTGACTAAAACAGAAAAGAATTATGGGCCTGTATAAGTTAAAAGAGTTAATAAAAAGCCTGAGCAAATAAGCCAACCAGTTTATAATTAATGTAGTCCTCTGTGTATTTCTTTGGGATTGAACGGCTGTAGGATCGGGTGGACAGAAAACTCGGTCAACACTCATACTTCACAGTTATACAAATAAGGAGGAAATAATAAGATAATAGGATAAACAATGAATGCAAATGATTTATAAATTCAAAAAGAAATGCTTTTACATGCATTATTTTGTGTATTTAATTTCCTAAAACAATACTTCTGGTGGCTTATCTTACATAGTAACCAGATAGCCAATAAACATAATTTTACGGCTTATATCCCCTCAATTTTTTCTCTATTCATGCTTACTTGCCAATCTTAGAGCCCACCAACTTGAAAAAATAAAATGAAACCTAAATAAATTTATTAGAATAAAAAAAGAAATCAAAACAAAAACATTGAACACAGAGTAATTTTAGTTAAAAGTAAATAGTAGACCTGGGTAAAAGGCCCAGTATATAAAGCACTTGTCATAAAATCACCAGAATCCATGTAAAGTCAGATGCAGCCACACATCTGTCTATAATCACAGCACTCCTGTGGGAAGATGGGTTGCAGAAACAGGAAATTCCCAAAAGACTTGCAGGTAAACCAGCCTGGCACTGACAGTGAAAAAACAGAAAGATCCTGATCAGATGTGGAAGACAAGAAAATGTACCAGAGATTGTCCTCTGACCTTTAAATGAGTAAGACACACACACACACACACACACATACATCCACATGTATTCACAAACATTAATGTGCACAGAAGTGAGCGTGTATGTGTGCACAAGCATGTGCACGAAGATGAAAATAAATAATTATTAAATAAATGATTAGTTGCTTTATTAAGTAACTTGGTCTCTAGTTGAAGAAAAGTTTTTAAGTGTACACATAAGTGTCTTAACTTCTTTGTTTGCAAGTGACAATTCCAGGGGCTCAAGAAAGTTATATTACTTCAAAAATGGAAGTCTATTGATTATATATATATAAAGTGCTAGGCTGACACATCACACAATGTCAGAACCTTGTTGATGCAGAGCACAGAGGAATACTGTGTCCTGGAGAAATTCAGCAGTGCTAAATTCAATAATTTATTAGAATTGTACCTTTTTTAGTGTCTCTTCTTTCCAAGTTCATTTCTGTCTGTGTCAATCTAATTCTCACACTTGTCAATGTCACTAGTTCAGCAGCTTCAGCTACCAACTGTGGCATTTTAGGGTCCCCATATACAAAGGCTGTGTATCTTTCCATATGTTCAATACTGGTCTACTTTACCTGGCTCACTTAGACCCCCATGGCAATTCACTATGGTTTGGAAAGTGAATGAAGTCCTTTTTGAAAGGCATAGCTGGGAAGGTACATTATTTGCACTAGGCTGCTATTAACATAGGAATGTAGAGTGGCTGACAAGCAGGCAAATTGCATATCTACTAAAATAAATAGATGTGCCAAAGAGAAAAGAATGTGAATATCATGAAAGATACCCAACAATAGTTTAGGAGAGTGGAAAAAAATGAAACAAAACAAAACACCTGTGGGTGAGGGAGTCACAGAGCGCTTAATTAAATCAATTTAATTTAAACCACAAAGTGAATGACAAATCAAATATTGACAAGTAGAATTAGAAGTCTGATGATGTGAAAACATAAGAAATATTTGAGACAGTTAATAATGGAATAAAGATAGCGAATCACCGGTCACATAATTATTCAAATTGTGATATGACATAAAAATAATATGACAGTGAAACATTCTCACATCAGAGGATGTGAGCCTGAATAACAAAGCAGAGCTGTGAATGATGATGGTCCCATGATGCCCTTGAATCTGCGTAATAACATGTTCAAAGTTTTGCTTTGACAATGATTCATTTTGCAGCTGTGCCTAAGAGGCATTGTGCCAGAGCAGGGCCATTTAGGGGGCTATGACTCAGGCCCAAGAAAAACACAGTGAGCCAGTGGGCCAGGAACTTGTTGGTAGAAACAAGAATGAACTTTATGTATCTCTTTTGTGAAATTCTCCCTTTACCTCTGCACCAATTCTTACCTGGCATATGTGAATGAGGTCTTGGTTTCCTTGATGAAATCTCCGGTAGCTTGTCTGAAGTCTCATCTTCTCTCTCACACTTTGTTTCATTATTCATTACTATGAATCAAAAATTCCTTTTATAATTTTTTGAAAACAATCTTATTTTACATACCGACCCCAGTTCCCTCTCCCGCCTGTCCTCCTGCTACCCTTATCTCTCCACCCCATCTCCTATCCACTCTTCAGAGAGGGTGGGGCCTTCCACAAGGAGTCAACAAAATCTGTCCATCATTTGAGTTAGGATCAAGGCCCACCCCAGTATATCTAGGCTAAGCAAGGTATCCCTCTACAGGGAATGGGCACCAAAGAGCCAGTTCATGCATTTGGGATAAATACTGGTTCCACTGCTAGTGGCCCCACAAACTGCCCAAGCCACACAACTGTCACCCACGTGCAGAGGGCCCAAGGTGTCAGTTCGGAGTCAGTAAACTCCTACTAGCTCAGGCCAATTGCTTCTGTGGGTTTACCTGTCATGGTCTTGGCCCCTTTGCAAGTAATATTGCTCTTCCATGACTGAATTCCAGGAGTTTGGCCTAATGCTTACCTGTGGATCTCTTCATCAGCTTCCATCTATTAATAGATGAAGGTTCTATGATGACAATTAAGGTAGTCATCAACCTGATTACAGGAGAAGGGCATTTTAGGCACCCTCTCCACTACTGCTTAGATTCTTAGCTGGGTAATCCTTGTGGATTCCTGGGAATTTTCAAAGTGCCTGGTTTCTCACTAACAGCAAAATGGCTCCCTCTTTCAAGGTATCTCTTTCTTTGCTCTCCCTCTCTCTCCTTCACCCAACTCGATCTTCCCCATCTCTCATGTTCTCCTCCCCACTTTCCTTGTCTCCTCCCACCACCTCTGCTACCACCCTCTTTTTTCCCCCTATGCTGCTACTTTACTAAGATATTTTGTCTACTTCCACTTCCCAAGGGGATTCATGTTTTTCTCTCTTAGGGTTCTCCTTGTTTCCTGTCTTCTTTGAGGTTGTAGACTGTAAACTGGTTATCCTTTGTTTTTATCTAATATTCACTTATGAGTGACTACATACTCTATTTGTCTTTCTGTGTCTGGGTTACCTCACTCAGAACGGTTTTTTCTAGCTCAATACACTTGCCTGAAAATTTCAAGATTTCCTTCTTTTTTTTACTGTTGAGTAGTACTGCATTGTGTAAATGCACCACATTTTCTTTATCCATTCTTTGGTTGAGGAACATCTAAGTTGTTTCCATGTTATGGCTATTATGAATAATGCTGCTATGAACATAGTTAAACAAACGTCCTACTGGAATGGATATGCATCCTTTGCGTATATGCCCAAGAGTCATGTTGATGGGTCTAGCGGTAGATTGATTCTCAATTTTCTGAGAAACCTCCATACTGATTTTCAAAGTTGCTGTACAAGTTTGTACTTCTATCAGCAATGTAGGAATGTTCCTCTTACTCTGTATTCTCTCCAGCAAGTTATCATCTATGTTTTTGATCTTAGCCATTCTGACTGATGTAAGTTGGTATCTTAGAGCCATTTTGATTTTCATTTCCCTGATGGCTAAGGATGTTAACCAATTCCTTAAGTGCCTTTCAGGCATTTGAGATTCCTCTGTTGAGAATTCTATGTTTAGTTCTATATCCCATTTTTAATTGGATTATTTAATATTTTGATATTTAGTTTCTTGAGATCTTTGTATGTTTTGGAGATCATTCCTCTGTCAGATGTGGGGTTGGTTGGTGAAGATTTTTCTCCTTCTTTAGGTTGGTATTTTGACTTCTTGACTGTGTCCTTTGCCTTAAAGAAGCTTCTCAGTTTCAGGAGGTCCCATCTATTAATTGTCAATCTCAGTGTCTGTGCTACTGGTATTATATTCAAATGTGTTCAAGGCTACTTCCCACTTTCTCTTCTATTTGGTTCAGTGTGACTAGATTTTTTTACTACTATAGCTATATAATAGAGCATGAAGTCAGGGATGGTGATGCCTCTAGAAGTTCCTTTCTTGTACAGGATTGGTTTGGCTACCCTGGGTTATTTCTTTTTCCATATGAAGTTGAGTATTATTCTTTAAAGGTCTGTGAAGTATTGTGCTGGGGTTTTGATGGGGATCACATTGAATCTGCACAGTGCTTTTGGTAAGATTGCCATGTTGACCATACCTATCTAAGAGCATGGTACATTTTAATCAGCTTTCTGTTTTTGTTGATTTCCTTTATTGTTTAATCTTTCTTTATTTCCTTTTCAGAAGTTTGAAACATAGCTGGGTAGAATCTTGTCCTGAGGTTACCACTCCCTTCATGACACTTAGCCTCCGGCTTTTCTTTAAACTTTTTATCTCCTTGAGCACTGAATTTAGCTACATTATACTTCCTGGTGTTCTTTTTCTCTTCAAACTGTAAGTTTTGTATTTTTCCTTACTCAGATTATAGATGTGCATAAGAATGGTCATTAGTAAACATATGTCAGAGTCCATACTATGCTGCCTTGAAATCTCCCCTTCTAATGCCCTTAATCTAAAACTCTTCAAATTAGCCTCAGGAAGATTTTTTTTTTAAAAAAAAAGGGTAGAAAGTAGCCACAATCTTGGCCAAAACTTCATAAGAACACTCTTGAGGGTACTTACTAACATTCTTCTCCTTCTTAACTCTTTGAGCCCCACAGTTTAAATAACCCTCAGAACCGTTGACTTCCATGCTTCTACGAGGATGGCCCACTAAGCTCAAATTTCCTAACACAAATTTCCAAAGTTCGCATTCTACCCACAGCATGGTCAGACATTCCCCTCCCTGGTAACAAATTTTGTTTTAACCAGTGTTCTAACACTGTGAAGAGACACCATGGTCATGGTAGCTCTTACAAAATAAAACACTTACATTGGGATTATCATACAATTTCAGAGGTTTAGTCCATCGTCATCATGGCAGGAAACATGATGGCATGTAGACAGACATGCTGCTGGAGAAGTGTCTGAGAGTTCTATATCCAGATCTGCAGGCAGCAGGAAGAGAGAGACTCTGGGCATAGAGTGGGTTTTTTGAAATCTCAGAGCCCACTCCCAGTGACACATGATCTCTATCAAGGCCACAACTCCTAATCATTTCAAATAGTGCCATTTCCTAAAGACAAGGCTTTGGAGTCTAGGAGTCTATGGGGGCCATTCTCTTTCATAGCACCACACCCCTCACAGGCTAAACAGGCCGCACAGCAAAGAGCATTTGAGAAATGCAAATTTGGCTGGATGGGGAGAGAGAGAGGGAGGAGAGAGACAAGAGAGAGGAGAGACAGGATAAAGGGGAGAGAGGGGGGCAATAAGTTGAAGAACTATGACTGTAGTATATCAATTACCATCTTTCTATACTTAGCAACAAAGTTTAAATAAATAGAATTCCAAGAAAGTCCGAGTAATGATCCATGGGCATCATTCCATGTGGCTTTCCACGCAAAGACTTTGTTAAATGCCATTAAATTGTTTGCATCTGGTTTGGGTTCCATAAAACAAGTATAGGTTAAGAATTGTGGGTGATGGTATGAGCTGTTCTGTAGAAGCTGCGCTTTCCAAACTACATTCCTGAGGGCCATTTTAACCAGATTCAAGCAGCTTTAGATTCCCTCCAAGAGATTTTTGGTGCAACAGCTTCTTCATGTTATAGGATTCATCCTGGATTTTTTGTGCTGCTAGTAGAATTTTAAAATACTTAATGTAGCCCAGCCGGCAAGGCTGTTACTTCTGCAGATGTGGAGGGCATTAACGATGCCCCCAAGAAATAGCTGCTGCTGTGAACAGAAAGTAATTCCAGGGATTCTCTGAATACTAGAGTAATTTTTACTGAAATTTGTAAAGCAGACCTTTTTGTATTTCAAAGAACATCAGTACATGTTTTTACTTTCTTTTTGATGTTTATTTTAATATATTATCCGAAAATTGGTAAATTCAATTACTATAAGGTGAATCAAGTTTATATATATAGACATGATATACTAATGTGTTAATATAATTAATGAACATGTAATTTTAAATTCAATCAGAGAACACCAAAATATTTATTTTAGAAGAACTTAAAGGCACTTTAAATTATTGTACATTTAAAATTAATATAAATATATTATGACTTTTAGCGTAGTGTTTTATGAGACTCCTAACAGTGGAAGAGGGTCTATCTCTGACCCTCCTGTCTGCTCTTGAGACTCTTTTTCTCTAATTGGGATGCCTTTTCCTACCTGCATCTTGTTTAGTCATGTTGTACTGTCATCTTTTAGAGTATTGTGTGTGTTTTTCTTTCTCTGAAAAGGAAATTGAAAGGGAGTGGATCTCGGGAAGATGGGGATGGAGAAAAGCTAGGAGGAGAAGGGGATAGCAAACTGTGGTTGGGGTGTATTGCTTGAGAGAAAAATGTTTTTAATAAAAAAATTTAAAAAGAATCTTAATATGAAATAAATTTTCTGACTTTTTTTTGTATATTATGAGTCTGTATGCCTGTTAATGTGTATGTGATTGTGTTCATGTGTACCAATGAACAGGATTACTTTGCTGCCACTTTCCATATATTTTACTAAGAGAAGATCTCTTATGAATAGTTGACCTAACTATTTTTCCATCTAGACTAGGTCAATAAGTCTCAGAGAGTCTCTGCACTCCATGCCCCAATCTTGATTTTACAAGTGCAGGTATGGCCACTCCTTGCTTTCTACAGAGGTTCTGGGGACGCAATTTCAGGTCCTTATGCTTGTATAGCAAACACATTTTCTCACTGAGCCATCTCTCCAGCCCCTTGCTACATTTTTTAACTCATATGTAAAATACAAACTCCATAAGATTACAAAATGTGTCTATATTTATTATTTTAGGCTTAGTGTACAGTAAAATATCTGCTATTTTTAACATATAATAAGAGTTTAATGAATGACTTAAAAAACTGTTTTACATTCATACAAATTATGTCATAAAATATAGAAATTTATTTTCTGGTAAATTAAACCCTTTAAAATATATATTTACTATTCTTACATGAATATCATGCTTTGTATCCTATTCAGGACCCATTGTCTACCTTCCAATTCATTCCACACTCCACCCTTATTTTAATCCAAATTTCATAGTTTTTGACACTTTCTTTTAATGTAACACTGAGTCCATTTACTGTTGTCTGTGAACAACATGTGTGTGTGGAACTGCCTGCTGAAGGATGGGTAGCGTCTCAGGGGTATTATATCTGAAAAACACAAACTCTCCCTCTCACAGAACTCATCAATTACCAATAGCTCCTCAGCTACTGGTGGGACTTCATGAGGCCCTCTCCCATTCATGCTGGGATTTTCACTGATTTGATAGTGTAAAGTCTTGTGTGTGTCTTTCTAGCCATCGTAATTTTCTTTGCTTACTGCCAGGTCCAGCAAATATCATTTTTGCTACAGTAAACCACTCCCTCTGAGTCTTAGAAATTTTTTCAGCCTCTATTCCATAAAGGTCCCTGAGGGAAATGTCTCATCGTTAGGAGAAAGGATGAGATATGGATAGCCCATTTAAAGTTGAGCATGCCACGGTCTCTAAGTCTCTGAATGTTGACTGCTCTCATTCTCTGTAAATCACGATGAACTACAAAAAGAAGGTTCCCTGATGAGAGCAAAGAAGCACTAATCTTGAAGTATAAAGGACCAAAAGGACAATATATTGCTTTGCCCATTATAGGGTATTCATCATCGCCCTTAGGTGACATTACCTAACCAGTCACTGTCGTTCGGCCCAATTAAAAACACCAGTCATTGTTTCCACTTTAAGGAGCTTCAACTCCTCCAGAAAGTGAGTTACTTTCAGAATCTCTCGGAGACCATAGCATCAGTGATCATATCTTACCCAGCCATTTTTACTGCAGCTTACAAAACTTGCGACTTGGTAAGGCAGATGATGCCTTTTCATTCCTGCACTATAAATGCCAGCCAGTAGGGGTGCTGCTTCCACATCGGTTCCAGCCTGATGTCTAAATGTTATTTGACTGAGTTATGTGGTATCTTCTGCAATAAGATTTTATCCTCAAGGTCTGGAGGATAACCAAGAACATTAGTAATAGCCTGTAATGTGGGGTTGCTCACAGGACCTCAGAAACTAACAGGTTGAAAAGAAGGAAACTATACCAGGCATAGAGCTTTCTGTTTGATAGACAATGATGTAGGAGGATGGCATTGTCCCCACTATTTAAACCCCATTTATATATGTATATGCATATATTTTAGGAAGTTTCTGCAGCAGCATTTTCTAAGGTTTTCATGTAAGTTATCCTTCCTATGCTCCCTTCTTGTCTTTGTTAGGATTCTATCATGGTGATGATGACCATGACCAAAAGCAATTTAGGGAGAAAATGATTATGTATGTAATCACACACACACACACACACACACACTCTCTCTCTCTCTCTCTCTCTCTCTCTCTCTCTCTCTCTCTCTCTATATATATATATATATATATATATATATATATATATATTTTCAGATCACAGTCAATGAGAGAAGCCAAGGCATGAACTCAAGAAGTCGGGACCCTGGTGGCAGGAATAAAGAGAACAGTCCTAATTAGCTTGCTTCCTATAGCTTGCTCAGTCTGCTTTCTTACAGCAACCAGGAAAACTTACTAAATGTGCACTGGGTACTCCCACAATAACCTTAATCAAGAAAATGCCCTAGAGACTTTCCTACAATCAATATGACAGGCATTTTCTCTTTTGGTGTTGCCTCTAACAAATAACTCTAGCTTGGGTCAATTTGACAAAAAACTCACAAGTGTACTTCTCTGCCCATCCCTCCCATCTCTGCTCCCTTTCTCCCTTCCCATTCCATTAAAATTCTCCCTTTTTCCTTCCCATAACTTGTGTTCTACCCCTCTTCATTTGCTTTTTAAAACTAACAGACAAGTTCATAGTTTCACTATGCCGCCTAACTGCCCTGCCCAGTCCCTGACCCACTTCTTGTAACCTTCTACCACCATTAGTTGCCTTTCTACTTCCATTTTTGATATAATCTATTGCCTTCCTTGTTTCTCCTTTTTGTAAATGCTTGCTTGCTCCTTTCTAATTTTGTGACCTTCCCATACAATAATTCACACATAAATAAACACACACATATGAGAGAAAGATAATTACTATAGTATTTATCTTTCATTATGTTACCAAAGATAATCTAATTGTTTCTAGAGCCATCATTTTGCTTATAAAATCATCATGTTTTGCAAATTTTATGACTGAATAAAATTCCATTGTGTATATCATTTCATTACCCATTCATATATATGGCTTGCTCCAATTCCCTTCTATTGTGAATACAGCAGCAATAAACATCAATGTGAAATTATACCTGTGAGAGACTTTTTTTACCTTTGGGTATACCAACAAGTAGTATAGCCAGATTATATTGTATTCATAGTTTTCTTAGGGACTGCACCAATTTACACTCTATCAGCAGTAGAAAAAAATTTTGCCAGCTAATCTTGAGATAAAAAATTAATATCTCTCACATATTAAAATTATGAAAATAAATCAAAATGTTTAAAGGGCCACAGCTTTACACTTTTATATTTGTTTGCACATAAATATTGCTGTCTAGTATAGACTTCATGGTACTTAAAAACATGAGCTTTTTTTTTCCTGTAAAATATGACACTAACAGAGGACCTGGCAAAATGTGTATGCTCAAACGTAAGTTAATTTCATTTTGTCCCAGAAACACTGGGGAATTCTTGAGCAATGATAATAAAGAATTTTAAATGGATACAAAATGTTGATGTATGCCATCTTCCCTTTTAAAATCCTTGTGTGATTGTGTGTATGTTGTAATTAAGCTGCTTGTTTGATTCCCAGCTGACTGGCAGTTCAGACCCAAGATAATCACACAGAAACTATATTATTTAAAACACTGTTTGGCCCGTTAACTCTAAAAACTTATTGGCTAACTCTTACATATTAATTTAACCCATTTCCATTAATCTGTGTATCGCTACATGGCAGTGGCTTACCAGGTAAAGTCCCAGTGTCTGAATCCAGCGACTGCTCCATGGCTTCCCTCTGATTCTGCCCTTCTTTCTCCCAGCATTCAGTTTAGTTTTTCCCGCCTAGATTTGTTCTACCTTATCAGATAAAGCAAGATTTTTTATTCACCAATGGTATTCACAGCACACAGAGGGGAAATCCCTCATCATTTGTATACACATACAACCATAGTATAAATATTTAGGTCAGCAAACATCTTTGTGTATTCAATGCTCTCCTTACATCTTTACATGCTGACTGAGGATTAAATCAAGTCATCAGCTTTGGATGACAAATGTTGAAACATCTCTGTGTCTCAGATATTCCCTTTCACTATTTATTCTACTAAATTCCTTGAGAAAATACAGATCTACATGGATATCCTTGTTTCTTTTCTATAGCTGCTACAATGAAGTATCCCAACAGAAGGAAAATTAAAGGTTTGATAATTTTGTTTTCCTGCAGTTTCAGGATACAGTCCATCATTGCACGGAACCAAAGTTGCAGCAGCAAGAAGCATCTGGTCACACCACCTCTATACTCAAAAACAGAGAACAAATGAATGTATTCATGATAATTTTTCTGCTTGTTTGTGCTGCTCCTGATTTCTCAATTTAGGTTAAGATCTCAGCCAAGAGAATGGTCCTCCTCTGAGTATGTGGGGTGTTCCCATGCCAGTCAACGTCATTACAACAATCCTACAGACATGCCCACAAGCCAACCCAACGTAGAAAATCCTTCATTAACACTCTCTTCCCAAGTGTATAATTATGTCACATTGACAATTAAACCTAACATCACACCACTCCATTACATAAACTAATAAGCTAGCATACTCTTAAACTAATATGTTCTTACATAATAAACCTATTTTAACATCGATGTATTTTTCTTCTCAAGTTTATGCCTTGTTTAATTATAGCAGTAAGAAGAACATATATATTGTCAGAGAATGTACATTGTTCTACAAATGTCACTTTGGAGAAATTTTTGTTAAGATCATCTAAGTGACTACCTATCATCATAAGTCAGTCTGCTTCAACTTTCCTACTAATGAAATTTTAATTGAACTTAAGATAAGTAGAGTAAAAAAAATTGCAAGTAGAAAAAAATGCAACCATGAATATTATATTTTCTTTTGTTAAATATTGACACTGAGAGATTCAATACCTATGTGATGTTGTTGTCTGATCCATCACTTAGAAGGGTTATATCTTAGCAATAATATATATATCTTATTTTATCTCAGCAATATGCATGTTATATAATTATATCTTAGCAATATACATGCTAGAAAGTAGTTCCTTTGTAACAAAGTGAAGGTTCTGAGGTTTGTAGAATCAAATTCTCATCTTGCTTTTTAATTGCTGATTACCAAGACAGTTCTTTAAATATACTTTTTCCAAATCTTTGTATTATTTCTGCATATTTACCCTACTTAGTGCAAAACAGCATATTTTAGACTATTAAAACCTTTAGTAGCAGTTTGAAAAAGACAGTGACTGAATTAAATTTGGTATTCAATTAGTCAGAGAGATTATTATTGTCTCTAAGAATCCCATGCCTTAATTAAGCCTACCATTTGTAATATGTTTTAAAAACACTATGCAACTCAGAGCCAAGAGTAACAAGCTGAGAGCATTTGAGCATCTCTAGTAGCAACTGCCAATGTTCACACCCTCCTGCTTTATTCTAACTTTGATCAAAACCTAATTCCCAGATTAGATCTTATTATGTTGTCATATTGCCCATTGCATTCATAACCTGATTCTTCTGTTACTGGCAATGATTAGCAACACTTATTAAAATTTATGGTTTAGTAATTCCTTTTAAATTAGGGGATTATGAGTGTCCTGTTCTCAACACCAAGTATTAAATCTCTTCTTACCTAAAGCCTTCTAGCCTGAAAACATTTTTGCAAAAATCCCCACATTTATTTACATTGAGTAAGCTTCAATTTAGTCCTGTGGTAGCATAGTTTCTTAAATGTGTAATCACTTTAAACAATGGAAAAATTTTTTTTGGTTATGTTCATTATACTTAGTTCCTTACCTGATCAAAAACTTATTCTTTTCTCTGTATTGGTTTCAGAAGGCTGTTTTCCAGTCTCAGAGTTATAGCATTCCGTAAGTGGATTATATTGCCTGGAGGCAGGTGGGGATAGGAATGAAAGGAGTGAGGTGGGGGAGGGAAAGAATGAGGGAGAGTGTACAGGGAGAGACAACTGGAATAGGTGGACATTTAGGGGGTGTTATGAGCACTGCCAAGGTGCCTGTATATTCAGATCAGCTGGTTTCTAGCTTGAGAGTCCCCATTACCTTCCAAAGTAGGATTGATATACTAGAATAAATGATGAAACTCAGTAAAGTGCTATATAGACAATTGCAGTTGTGTTGCAACAAAGAGGATGCAAATAAGAACCAGTCACAAGGAGAGATGCACAGGGCAGGACACGTGAAAATATCAAATGCAAACCAACTTTTCCATCTTCAAGTAGATTCAGCTGGAGACACTGATCCACAACCTGGGTGTGCATTACCAACCAGGTATGTTGTTCCAAGCTTCCGTGTCTAGTTTATTAGTGGCAAATATCAGGCTCCATATGAACAGCACAGACATTCCAAAGATTTAGAGAGTTTGTCCCAGAAATATCAAGACCAGCTGAATTCTTTACTATGCAATAATTACTGTGAAATAACCTTGTATATTTATTTTCAGTTTCTTCCTAAAAATATATCCTGGAAGCCAAAGAATATTGTCTGTTTAATTACTGCAGAAGAATGCCAAGTAAAAGGTGTTTCATAAGCATTTATGAAATAAGTGAACTATGATTTCATTTTGGGACTTGATAATTCCATAGTGGAGTTACTGTCTGCCAGTTGTTCCTTGAGGATATTTAGAAAAAAATGCACATGTCAGCAGAATAATAACTTCAAGATTATCATGTTGTTGCACATTATTTTCTGGTCTTGAGTGCATGTACTACTGATTATGCACTGGGTGAGTTTCCTGTTGTTAAGATTTTCAAATGGCCACACTTTCTACCTCAAAAGGCTTTTGTGAGACTCAAATAAAAATTTGATATGAAAATTATTTGAAAAGGACGTATTCTTTACAACCTTCTCTTTCAGTATTAGAAATCCGATCACTGTGTTGCCTGAGTATTCTAGGATATAGAAATGGAAGAGTCACTGGAATAAAACCACATCATCTCTTACCTCAAAGTTAAGACCATTGTGATTAAAAGTATCCACTAAATGATAGCTCCTAGTTAGATTATTTAATTTAATTTGAAATTCATTATGTTACATAAGAATTTATGTAATGTAAGAGATTCAAATAACCTATGTCTCAAAGCTAAACAAAGCACATGTGCATAGCATGTACATGTTTAGAAGGTTAATAATAAATACTCTACAAGGTAAAGAATATATTTATTCAGATTCTCTATAACCGTAACACCTCATATCAATGATCTGTAATGGGTATCAGATAAGCAGAGTATTTCTGAAGTAGACATTAAAATGTGTGTATATATAGGAATATGATATATTTATTGGGTGATACACAACTGTGAAATTATTACAATGAAAATGGTGCTCAGGCTGAAAACACATGGAAAAATTCAGAACTAGATCTCTTTAGATACAGACAACTTCATCTGTATATTAACTTACAAGTAGACATCCTCACTAGAATGTATTTCAGTAATTTCATAGATATTTTAAAAGCAGACTTATTACTCTTCTTGCTGAAAAGCAAAATTAAGACAATGTGTCTCATTTTTTATCGTGATTATATATTTGATTATTCTCAGAAGAATGGTATTTTCCTTTACACATTCAATGACTTCAATTTCAGAGCAAAGAGACCTGTACTTTCAGCACTATCAAGAGGTCCTGTAAACTCAATAACCTATGACCATGGTATCTACGAAATGCTTACTCTGCAGCAGGTCCTCTTCTAGATATTATGGTACAGTATTGAACAACAGAGAGAAACTTACAATTTGAATATGCTGACTATGTTCAGGAAAATCCAGTAACCTGCACAACAGTAAGAAAACTGTAATATTCTACATTTAGTATTCTTACACTCAGTATTTATTTTACATCTCCTAATTATGAGATATGTGTAGTCCTAAGAGCAAAACATTCAGCAATGAAGGGTGCCTATCATAGGGAGACCAAAGTAGGCAGAATAAAATTTCATTGGTAACATGATTTTTAAAAGATATTACAATTAAGGACATATAACTTTTCACTTTGCAGAACTTGGGAAAATGATGCCTTAGGAATATCTTTGCTCTGTTTTAAATGTAAGGAAATTTGTTAGATTGCTGGTAGGTCATATTCACAATCCTCAATCTGAGGTAGGATGTCTTACTATAATTTTAAGGCCATCCTGGTCAACATAGGGCAACATCGTCTTCAAATGAATAAAATGAAATAAATGAAGACACTGAAAATATATTTCAAAAGGATTTTAGTGTTTGTTGTTGTGGATTATAGAAGCAGTGATAAAACATATCTACTGAGATCAAAGCCTAACTCCATTCAGTCATAACACCCTGCTTTGGCCCCTCAGTAAAGACAAGTTCCACCCACTGTATTTGACATGTCTCATTCCCTAGTATTTTGCTGTCTTCAGGGAAATTATCTCATTATTTTCCTTTTTTTAGCATTGTTGCTCTTTTTCATTTTGCAAAGGTGAACTCTTTAGAAAAAGGCTAGAAGTCAAAAGAGTTTATTGATGGACTCAATCATAAATCTTAGGATACCAACATAACTTGAAGACTAAAGCAGCCTGGCATCATCTACAGCAAAGTAAACTAGAATTCTAGGCAAACTAGTAGAAAAAAAAAGTGTTCTTCTATCAGCATCATAGCCAAAACTTCCAAATCAATAGGCTGAAACTGGATGAGGTTTTATTTTCTCTATCAAGTAGGATTATCAGATAAATCAGAGAATGCCTAGTTGAATTTGAATTCTAGATAAAAACTAGCTCATACTCCATGAAATATTTTTACATTGTAACCCAGTTTTGAAAATATAAAACTTATATTCTTGCCAGCTGATAAAATGACTCACAGGGAACCAAAATTTAGCAAAGAATTTCATAGTCTTGATTCTGAAACATACAGATATAGTTGCAAGTGGCACAAAGTTTTCTAATATGGATTGAAGTTATGTAAAATTGAGCCTCAGCTCTAATACCAAGACACACATAAGAACTTAATTCAGTAGCATCATAATTAATTCCCATGTGCATCATATCTTTCTCTTTGACTGTTTACTGGATCTATGAAGTTTTCTGGTACATCACGTTATATAAGTGAAGCATGATAAATAAAACCTCAAGAGAGAAAAATTGGAATTCAAACTGAAGATCTGAAAAGCAACACAGCCAGCCACTGACTCTTATCTCGACCTCAGTCTGAAAATGGCGGTCCTGCCTCCAGGATTCTCATTCACAGAATGAGATTGTAAATCAGAGCCCTCTCCTGTCTAATAATCCTCTCTAGGGCTGGGAATAAAGGTATGCGCTGCCCAGTTTCTATGGCAACTAGTGTGGCTACTGGGATTAAAGTTATGTGTTATCCCTGCCTGGTCTGTAAGGCTGACCAGTGGGTCTATTTTACTCTCGGATTTTCAGGCAAGCTTTATTTATTAAAATACAAATGAAATGATACTACATATAATTTCATCATTTATTTGTTTGGTTGGTTGGTTGGTTTTTTTGAGACAGAGTTTCTTTGTGTAACAATTCTGGCTGTCTCAGAACTAGCTTTGTTGAACAGACTAGTCTCAGACTCACAGAGCTCTGCCTGCTTCTGCCTCCTGAGTGCTGAATTAAAGGCATTTGCTACCCCCACCCTGCTAATGTCATCATTTGTATTAATAACAAATGGTATTTTTTCTCTCTCAATTAACTTTCTTTGGTATAAAAAGTAAAACATTAAATTTCTGACAAACCAATAATTAATTTTCCACTTTCATTTCCACGTCAGCTGAAATGCTTGTTGATAGGGAATAATAAATGGTTCTGCAATGAATAACAAACATAAAACTACTTTTCTTTTTTTTTCTCATATTCTTTTGGTTTTTTTCATTCAAAAATTTACACTTCCTCCCCTTCTTCCAGTCCCCTCCCACTCTCCCCTCCCCCTCCTCTCTCCCCCTGCTTCCTTAAGAGAGTGCATGGTACCCTGCCCTGTGGGAAGCCCAAGGCCCTCCCCCCTCCATTCAGGCCTCGGAAGGTGTGCATCCAAATAGACTAGGTTCCCAAAAAGATAATACATGCAGAAGAGATAGGTCCTAGTGTCATTGTTGATGGCTTCTCAGTCTGCCCGATTGGCAGCCACATTCACAGAGTCCGATTTGCGATTTGATCATATGCTCGTTCAGTCCCAGTCCAGCTGGATTTGGTGAGCTCCCATTAGGTCAGGCACACTGTCTCAGTGGATGGACCAGCCCCTCACGGTCCTCACTTCCTTGCTCATCTTCTCCCACCTTCTGCTCATCGACTGGGCCTTGGGAGCTCAGTTCATTGCTCTGATGTGAATGTGGGTCTCTGTCCCTATCTTCATCCATCGGACAAAATTTCTATGGTGATGATCAAGATATTCATCAATGTGACTATGGGACAAGGCTAGTTCAGGCACCCTCTCCTCTGCTGCCCAAGAACCTAGCTGGGGACATCCCCGTGGAAACCTCAGATCCACTCTAGAGCCAAGTATCCTGCCAATCCTAAAATGACTCCCTTATTGTAGATATTTTATTCCCTTCTCCAATATCCACCTTTCCTCCATCTCCACCATCCCACTCCCCCAAGCTCTCCCCAGTCCTTCCCTTCTCCCTCTCCCCTTCCCCCACCTCCCTATCCCTACCTCCACGCCTATCCCTGCCCCTGTGCTTCCAACTTTTGCCTGGTGATCTTGTTTGCTTCCAATTTCCAGGAGGATCTATATATGTTTTTCTTTGGGTTCACCTTGCTATTTGGCTTCTCTAGGCTTGTAAGCTATAAGCTTAATGTCCTTTGTTTATGGCTAGAGTCCACGAATGAGTGAGTACATACCATAATCCTCTTTTTGGGTTTGGGTTACCTCACTCAGGATAGTGTTTTCTATTTCCATCCATTTGCATGCAAAATTCAAGATGTCATTGTTTTTAACTGCTGAGTAGTATTCTAATGTGTATATATTCCACACTTTCTTGATCCATTCTTCCATTGAGGGACACTTAGGTTGTTTCCAAGTTCTGGCTATTACAAATAATGCTGCACCAATAATAGCCTATGCTGGAGAGGATGTGGAGCAAGGGGAACTGTCATCCATTGTTGGTGGGAATGCAAACTTGTGCAACCATTTTGGAAATCAGTGTGGCGATTTCTCAGGAAATTGGGAATCAACCTACCTCAGGACCCAGCAATACCCTGTGAGGCCTGCCTCTTCCTGAATGGACACTGAGGAGGAGTGGATGGAGAGGGGGTTAAATCGGAGGCAGGTGGAGGGAACTGAAAAAGAGAAGGATGAGAAAAATGTGATTGGCATATAAAATAAATGGAAAAATGCTGATTAAATAAAAATCCAAATAAATAAATAAATAAATAAAACAAAGAAAAATGAGTCAGAGGGAGGGAAAGGAGGAGGACCATGGGGAGAAATAAAAACCACTAAAGATTTTCTAAAAAGATATATGAAAACCTTAAAACTACAACTACATATGTAAAAATATAACTAATATATATACACACACACACACACATATATATATATATACATGTATGTATATATTCATGCTCAGTTGGAAGCTGCACTTTAGCCTCCTCCTCCCTCTTCAAACCCTATCCTTCATAGAAAGCCCACCAAGAGGCAACTCCTCCCCAAGAGTTGCTCAAGGCCACTCCTACAGGGAACTTAAGCTTCAATCCCTAGACTTGCCATTGATATCTCTTCCTCCCTACTCCAGCTCACTTCTAGGGGTGTGACAGTCACCTGGGAATGTTTTGCTCATTAAACCTAGTCTTTTTTGCTTGCCTTGATCTGACTTATTGTGTCCTTGGAGAAACCTACCCCTGGGGATCCAAAAATACTTAATACTTAGCAATGTATATGTACATATTTTAGCAATTTTCTGCATGTGTGCATATAGTTTTGAACACATGCATAAGAATTGTTAAAATATAGTTACTCTATGAAGCCAACAATGTTTCTACTACATACCAGAAGATAACTATTAAAAGACAAAGTGCCAGGAATAGTTTGTGTTTTCAGACACTAAGATCTCACAGAACCCCAGACATTACACGTTATTGTCAATGTTCTTGATTGCCATCCAGAACTTGTCTGTGAGACCCACCTGGTGAAGACACCACATACTCTAGTCATAGAACATGGTGAAATCAAACTGGCATCCACCTAGATATTGTATCCTTCTTCGATAGCTTTCACAGATCTGGAAGATGTAAATAAGCTATCAGAAGGGAAAGATTACCATCTCTTTATGAACCCTAAAAGAAATAATGACTAACTTGGCAGCACATGTCCACTGGTATAATAATGATACAAATAACAAATGAGTAACAAATCACTTTCTGATTATATGTTATTCATTTTCTAAAAGATTAACCTCATACCTGATACCATTACTGCTCTAAGAACCTAACATTGGTTAGGCTGTAGGTCATAGTATTACTATAATGATGACAAATGGCCTTATTTTGTGTTTTTGTTTGTTTTGTTTTGTTTTTTTACACTAGGTTTCTCTGTAGCTTTGGAACCTGTACCGGAACTAGCTCTTGTAGACCAGGTTGGCCTCGAACTCACAGAGATCTGCCTGTCTCTGCCTCCCGAGTGCTGGAATTAAAGGCATGCGCCAACACCGCCCGGTAACAAATGGACTTAGTATTAAACCAATTCTAATAACTTATTGTCATTCCCACTGATCAGGCTATCTCTCCAACTTTACCAGAGAGTCTTTTATTTGTAACCTATGGTGATTAAAACAGTGACCCACTCTAGACTGATAGCTAGAGAGTCTGCGCGGGACTAGGTCCCCTGTGTGTGTGTGACAATTGTGTAGCTTGGTCTGTTTGTGGGAATCCTGCAGAGAGATCAGGACCTGTCCCAGGGGCTTGAGCTAGTTTGGGGGAATCTATTCCCCTTGCTGGGTTGCCTTGCCCAGCCTTGATATAGGGGGAGACTCTTGATCCTGTCTCAGCTAGATGAGACATCTGTGTTGATGCCCTGGAAGGCTTACCCCTTTCTGAATGGGGAGGTGGGGGAGGGAGGAGAAACTGAGATTAGGATATTAAATAAATGGAAAATATTAATAAAAAAGAAAAGTAAAAGTAAAACAATGACCCATTGATAGCTAACGTGTGGAGACTAAGAGACTACAGGATGCTCAGCCCCAAGAGGAATATATATACACACAGAATCCCCACTCCACCAAAAGGATCAGGAATCATTTCAGAAGAGCAGACAGAAGTAGTGTAATAGTCAGAGGCAGTGCATGGCCAGAAGAAAAAAAATAGTATCTTGTGGACACACAGTTACACATATGAATTCAAAGATGTTGGTACAGTATTAAAAAAAACCGTATAAATCTAAGCCAGATGTAGTCCCTTCATGGTGAGAAGTTGGGAACAAAATCCCTACCCTAGGAACTGTTTGCAATTGTTAGCTTCTAGGAGAGGGACAGGCAGTTTGTCTCTAAGAGTGTAACCCCTGGTAAATCAACCACTCTCCAGTGGAAGGCCACACATCAGATATTTGGGAAGTACAAATTGGTCTTGAAGCCTATAAAGAAAATTTGGTGGTTAGGAAAGGTTTGATGGATTTGGGAGATGTTGCAGAGGTAGATGAATATAACCAAAACATGTGAAATTCTCAAGTAATTCTGTGTGTGTGTGTGTGTGTGTGTGTGTGTGTGTGAGAGAGAGAGAGAGAGAGAGAGAGAGAGAGAACAACAGACCATTACTAACATTAATATTAATTTTTATATAAAGAATGCTTTGTTAGGTAATGTTTATCTGTACCTGTTATTCTCAAATGAAATGACTGTCATTGATGAACAGTTGTTTCCGTTAAGCATCCAAGTTAGCAAGCTTCAACATTCCTATTGAGTAAAATTTTACATATGTGGTTTGCTCACAAAATCATATTGTTTTAACATTGAAAGTATTATTGCTGCAATGCTCAAGAAAGGTTGTGTCTAAAATATGTTAATGAAATCTAAAGAGATGAAGCTTTACAGTGTCTCAAATTATCTCAGTTATAACTGCTAGATATTGGAGGCAGCTGCTTTTCTTCAAATTATAAGCTAAGTACAGTAGAAGAAGCATGAGCATCTGTCTTGACATTACACGCAAGGACAGAAACAGGAAATGTGAATAGCAGTCAGGAGCTGATTGAGCAAGTACTGAAAGAAGTGATATCTTTAAAGAGGATTATTCTGAGCAAAGGTTCTGCAGAGAAGAGTGATCATGAGCCGACATTTACCTGCTGAGTGAATTGCATTGCATATTTTTTGAACAATTGTAAATCTCTATGAAGGGAGGGAGAATCTTGACACTCTCTCTGAAGACTTATAACTCATCCTAAATAGTCAAATGGCTAGTGTAAGTTGCTTCCAAGAGAATTCTAATGAATAGTACTTTAAAACCTATTTGGAACAACTCAAATTTAAGTTGTAGTTAGATGGAATTCTAAACAAATCTCTAATTTTCTCTCTTCAAGAAAATTGATATATAATTTAACTTAAAAAGGAACCACGGTGGAAGTATTTAGCTGAAGGAACAGCAATGACGTAATAATAAGAAGTAGAGATCACTTAGCATAAAATTTATTGAAATGGTGCTCCAATTGATTTGAGGGTGGAAGGATTAGGTATGCTTTCTAACGAAGAATAATGCATAAAATAGAAAATCTGAAAGTTTTGGTATGTAGATGTAAAATGAGTAGACGATTTAATTTCAGCAAGCATTTTCTGACTCTGGCACATACCAAACAAGGTTTAGAACCACAGCAACCATAAATAGGATGACTTATGGAATTGGTTCACAGAACATTTGTGGTGGTACACATCACACACAATTATTCACAACGTGCAACTCAACCTAAACATTATAAAAAATCTATTCAGAGCACTTTTGGCTACTATGGTTGCCCTTTGAAACCAGTATAATCTCTAGTGGTATTCTTTATACTTATTCTTATACCCACAGATAAGTATATCTCACCACTAATAGAAGAAACTTATTCTTGCAACAGATGGAGATCATTACAGAAAGCCATAACTGGTTGAACTGAGGAGAACAAGTGACAGTAGGATGCCTAGTTCCAATTGACGTGTCCACAACACAGGACCTGCACCTAACAATCGGAGGACCTGGCAGAACAGGAAGTGGCAAAATCATAATAGCCAGATAACAGTGACATTAGCTATGAGGGTGTGTTATTGATACATGGCACGGAAAGTGCACCTAAATGAGAGGTGGAAAACAACACTGGTTGACTTGCCTAGGTGAATGGGGAATCTCACAAGTTCCCACCTATAGATGAAGAGCTAAAGGCAATTGCTGATACAGAGAGGGGGAGAATTACTCTTCCTTGGTTATTCAATACTAAGGGGTTAGCCATAAAATATATACGTATCAGCAATACTAAACAAACTCAATGGATTGTTCTATAATCTCTCTCTCTCTCTCTCTCTCTCTCTCTCTCTCTCTCTCACTCTCTCTCTCTCTCTCTGTGTGTGTGTGTGTTGTGCGCATGTTTGTGTGTGTAACAGAGAGAATAATGAAGAAGAGGTCATAAATTTGAGAGGAAACAGGGAAGGGGACGTGAGAGACTGCAGAAAAAAAGAACAACAATTAAATATACATATGTCAAATTTTTAAAATTAAAATAAAACATCCACAAATCATATTATTTTCTCCAAAGAACCTAGTGGGCTGACAAAAATTTCAATAAATAAGTATTCAATGTATACATAATTGGGTAGAAAATCCCTGAAGAGAAAGCAATTAATTATGCATAGGGAAGTCCAGAAGGGTTTCACAGTGTTTGACATGTGAATTTGTTTTGTGAAATAAAATATTAATAATCAATCAGAAAAGGCATAACAAGCTAGCCAGAAGTAATAATCTACAATAGAGGTGCAAATTTTTCTGTTATGATTAGGTAATAGTATTTGATGTAGTTTGGTGAACTATAAATTGCCTACGGATGCTAAAAGTTTTGTGGTAGATGATGTTGTAAAAATATAAATTGAAGCCAGATTCTAAATGTTGATCTGCATTCTCACTCAGTCCATTTTAACTTTCATAGAATGAAGATTTACACAATTTATTAGTTTCTGAGGATAAATGCTCATTGTTATTTGTTGTGTCCATATTTTAGGATGCGTTGATCATTGCTGACCATGTGGCAAAACTTAGTTAGCACTAGGACACAGCTGAAAAAACAAATGAAGCCCAATCTGATGCGGAAAAAAACAGTCTACTTTTAGTGATAAACAGTCGGGAGACAAAAACAAGAACATTTCCATAAAACTATACTATTCATTTAATTAGTAAATATTTGTTAAACATCTCTGTATGAAAGTCATATTTTAAACTACACAAAAAGTCAGGTTTAGTAATATCAGATCCAGGGAGACAGAAATAGAGATGTTTTCTCGGATTAACTGGCTATCCTACTCTGAGTTTCAAGCCAATGGCCTAAACACAACAGAAATAAAGTACCTATGGAATAACATCTGAGATTGTCCTCTGACCTGTACAAATACACCTACAGATGCTCATGAACTCTTCTGTGCATTTACATGCACCCACAGATATATAAGCACACACACATATACATACACAAAAAAAGGCAGATTTCTTGTGCTATATATTCTAAATGACTATGTTCTGTTAATATAAAAACAAAAGCAAAATGTTGTGCCAGAGATTTAATAAATCTTTGAAGCATTAGCTTTTTTTAATGTAATTATCAGAAAATTGCTCTAACAGAACAGAAAATCTAAACAGAGCTTGTTAAAAAAAAATGAGGTGTCCGAAACAACATGGCAGAAGAAAACTTCCAAGACCGGAAATACATTGTTGTAGTTAAGAAAACACTGGAGGAAACGCAGGGTGAGGCAGAAAGCTTAAACTAGACCATCATCTCCATTATTAGTCAGTAGGTTTAAATGCCTGAATAGGGGAGCTTCGTACCACAGAAGTAACTTGCTGTGATTTTATTATTTTGCATAATTTATTTGGTGTTTTGAAAATAAAAGAATGAGGGAAAGGTATAGATATATAAAGGATGAGATAGATGTAGTCATAATGGTGATGGTTAGGGCAATAATGACTTGGTCACATTAGGCACTCGATGCATTTCAGAAATCAACAGGATTTGTGGGGACAGCGTGTTACACACACACACATATCATCCTCCCAGAAGCTCTGGAAACAACATGAAAGAGGGGACTTAAAGAATGTAAATAGGGAGGGATGCAAATGGGATTTGCCAACAGCTACAGCTTCTAGATATAGGACTGTCTGAGGCTGACCCTCTTGACAGTCAACCAATGATCAGAAACAAACAACTAGAAACTTATATCTTCCTGTTGAACTACACAGTACTGATAGTTCTGCAGGAAGGGAAGGCATTGTCTTCAATTATTGTAGCCACCAATGATCCCATCACAACCCAATGGATAATTTCAAACCCATGTTTAAATTCTAGAGGTCATAGAATATAACAAAAGCACATGAATGGAGGAGAATTTCAGAAAAATAGTGTACAAAAGAGGTTTAGAGGATTCAGAGAGAGCAAGGAGTTGCCAGTAATCAGAATACACTTTATAATATATGTCACTGTCACAGCAAAAATATTAAAATGAGAAAATGAAGAGGTAGAGCCATTGAAGATAGTCTAAGTAAATGTGAAAATACAATTGTCATCCACACAGAGTAGTGGATTTTTTGGTAGTGTTTTAAAATAACTTTTCTTCTGATTGAATATTTTAGTGAATAAGAACCAAGATTATCAGTTGATAGTAAAGAGAATAAAGATGAGTGAAACAGTTATGCAAAAATTAAGAGAGTGCTGTCATTAAGTAAATACAGTAAAATAGCCAAGAAGTGCTAGGGGGAATTGAGAGTCTAGGTCATGAATTTAATTTGAGATCAAAAACCATGTTTCTTTGGCTTTCTTTAACATATTTTTTTCTATATCTTTACTTGGCTGTTATCATAAAGGAGTAGGTGACAAAATTAATTTAAAATGTATTACAGGTACTGTAACAGTTGTTAAAATTACTAACTATATATATACATATATATATATCATGATATATACACCCTAGATGTATGTATCATTGCTGAGTCAAATACTATAAGATCCCCATAAAATATTCTTGTTTTATTAGTGAGATCACCATTTTATTTATTAGTATCAATCTCTAAAATAAATTAGCATCTTGAAACATCTATCTGACAAATAATAAAATAAATTTTGTGTTACTTCACATGAAGAGCTACCAAAATTGCTTAGCAATAATATACATGGAGACAAATAGATGGTATTTCACTTATTCCAAAGGCTAACAACCTTGCACACCATCTTGGAGCTAGTACTGCAGGGAAGAGTAGACAAGCCTGGCTTTAAGATGAAACTGCTCATGCTTCCTCTTTCAGCCATCATGTTAATATGTTTCTTTCCATGAGAAAAAAGGATGGCTTTGCCAGTTATTTCCCTGAGGAATCCTTTATGAAATAAGTGTTCCACTCCAAGAAATTCTATTCATATGGCAAGATTAGATCAGTTTCATTCATTCATTCCCATCACCCTTGGCAAATCCTCCAGAGCTTTTGGGGGTATAATTGAGTAATACAACAATGGCTTTAGCTTTCCCATAACGGACTCATGGTTCTCTACAGTCTTCATTTTCCATTCAGAACTCTCTGAACAGAATTGCAATTTCTGAGCCAGGAAATAGCATACATTTGATGAAATGGATTTCAGTATTTGGCTTGAAAATAAGATCTTTGAACATCTAAGGTAAAAATGTCCTCATTTCTTTACCATTGGTTTTCTTTTAAACATCATATGCTGTCTCATAATTGTATACAGATCTTTACATTTAACCACACAGTCTTTAGTTGGATCATTATTTTATATATGCTCTAAAATAAACCCCTAGTTATTCAAATAATTTGGAAATATTTGGTAGGTATTATGAAAGTATTAAAATGATTCAGAAAAGTTAAGATCAAGAAAACTGTGAATGCTACTTTGAATATGTATCATTAGTAAATATATATATATATATATATATATAAGATTTCTCAAATATATAATCTCAAGACAAAATGAATAATAAGAAGATGGGGAAAAGAAAATATGGAGGAGACAGAATAAATGGAAATTAAATATGAGGACCTATGGGCATACAATAGGAGCAGAGCAATTAAAGAAGCACATTACAAACCTAAACATTGTTTGGTGAATGTTATAGTGAAGAACTGATCAATTAATTTGGTCTAGTCAAAATTTTCATGTTTACATACTTTTTTGAAATAGATTTATCTATCTGTGTATCTATCTATCAATCTATCATCTATCCATCTATCTATTTTACATCCCAACATCAGTTTCCCCTTCTCCCCTCTTCTTACTCTCTCTCCACACCTCCTCACTGTTCCCACCCAAATCCACTCTTCCATTTCTATCTAGGAAAATTCAGGTCTCCCATGAGTATCAAAAAAACATGGCATATCAAGTTGCAGTAAGATTAAGCATCTTCCCATGTATTAAGGCTGGACAAGGAGACTAGTTATGAGGAGATGAGTCCCAAATGCCAATAAGAATTGGAGACAGCCCCTGTTCCTATTGTTAGGAGTCCCACAAGAGGACCAAGCTACACAACTATGACATAATGCAGAGTGCCTAGTTTGGTCCCATGCATGCCCCCTTGTAGTTTAGTGTCTAAGAGTCCCTATGTACTTAGGTTATTTGATTCTGTGAGTTTTCTTGTGGTGTCCTTGACCTCTCTGACTTCTACAATCTTTTCTCCCCCTATTCTGTAGGATTCCCTGAACCCTGCCTAATATTTGGTTGTTAGTCTGCATCTGTTTTCATCAGTTGCTGGATGACTTCTCTTTGATGACAATTGGGCTAGGCACCAATATCACAAGAGATGACAAGTTTGGGATTTGTATTTGCTATTGCTTAGAGTCTAAACTGGAGTCCTGCTTGTAGATTTTTGGGAAATTCCCTTGTGCCACATTTTTATCTGGCCACCAAATGCTCTCCTCTTTCCAGTAGTCTCCTTCATTACACTACCCTACCCTATCCATCCCCCAAACCTGAATGATTATATTTCCTTCCCTACCCACCCTCAATGTGCTAATGATGTCTCTCCTATTTTCCCTTTCCTGGGGAGATCCAGGAATCCCCCATGAACCTTCCTTGTTACCTAGATCTCTCTGGGTCTGTGGATTGTAGCCTAGTTTTCCTTTATTTTACAGCCACAAATAAGTAAGTAATACTATGTTTGTCTTTCTAGGTCTGGATTGCACAATATGATTCTTTTCTAGTTCCATACATTTGCTTTCAAATTTCCTGGTGTCCTTGTTTTTAAGAGTTGAGTAATACTCCATTGTATAAATATACCACATTGTCCTTATCCATTTCTCAGTTGAGGGGCATCTATGTCATTCCCAGGTTCTGTCTATTATGAATAAAGTTGTTATGAACATAGTTGAGCAAGTATCCTTGTGGTATGAATGTGCATCCTTTGGGTATATGCCCAAGAGTGTTATAGCTGGGTCTTGTGGTAGATTGATACCTTATTTTCTGAGAAACCATGACACTGATTTCCAAAATGGCTGTACAAGTTTACACTCCCACCAGCAATGAAGGAATGTTCCTCTTCCTCCACATTCTCTCCCTTGATGAGCTGTCCCTTGCATTTTTGATCTTAGCCATTCTGACAGTTGTAATGTGGAATCAGAGTCATTTTGATTTGCATTTCCCTGATGGCTAAGGATATTAAGCATCTCCTTAAGTGTCAGTCTGCTGCATACAAGAAACAGCCCAACATCAAAGATAGACATTTACCTCAGAATAAAGGCTTGGAAAAAGATTTTCTAATCAATTATACCTAGTGAACATGCTGGTGTAGCTATCCTAATAACTATCAAAATAGACTTCCAACCAAAATTAATCAAAAGAGATTGAAAATGGCATTTCAGATTCATCAAAGGAAAAGTCCACCAAGATGTTGTCTCTATTCTGAACATCTATGCCCCAAATGCAAGCACCCATATTTTCCAAAGAAACGTTACTAATACTTAAATCACACCTAGAACCCTACACAATAATAGTGAGAGATTTATACACCCCACTCTCACCAATGAACACATCATCCAGACAGAAACAAAACAGAGAAATAATGGAACTAACAGATATTGTGATTCAAATGGACCTAGCAGATTTCTACAGAACATTTCACCCAAACACAAAAGAGTGTACACATCAGATATACTGGCTTTCACAGAGACTATAAATTAATAAAGTGAGTTTCTTCAATGAATTTTGGTAAGTTCTACATAACCTTGGGGAAGAGCATACTAGCATTCTATTAATAAAACTCCTCTTCTACCATGTCAGGAAGTCTTTCTGCCTCTGTAGCTGGCAAGAAAGAGTGATTGGATCAGAAAAACTCCAGGGTCCTGGTTGTCAAAGGTTGGTCAAGGACGTTTCAGCATTTCTCCTTTCATCTCCATCAACATCACGATGTGCAATATAAAACAGCAAATAAATACCTCAATACAATGAAAAATCCTGAATGTAAATCTCTACATTGTCAGCCTCACTGTAGAACACGCAGACTTAATCTCTCCCAGTGGCAACATTCAAGGAATGCTGAATAAACATTTTAATATTGCATGGAGATCTTTCCATGTTGTGAGCAAATTTTGCTTTTCTTTCAATATTATTACCTTTTAAAATTAGACAGTTGTATAGAGCAATCATTACTTTTCTTAAAAGTGTTTCAGGTTATTATTCTAAGCACCTGGTGTCATAGTTTTAAACAACCCATCCCATAGTTCTCAAAAAAACAGTGAACAATGTATTTCTACAATATTGCTTAGCTATATGAATCAAGATTTACTTAGTTAAAGTTCAAATTCCAGGGGAACTCAGGGCTCTTAGAAATGTAATTCTAAAAATTTAATGACTGACTTACCCATTGTTTCAATTCATGCTAACTTTGAAATCACACATGAGTAGTTTACAAATAAACCACAATAGTACTTTACTTTTCTCTATCTCACTTTGATTAAATAGGGCATCTACTTACTAGTAAATAGACTTTATTTTCTTGATAGAGCTTGACTTAGTGGTTCTATTGTGGTACACAATATTTAATCAAATTTCATTTTTTAAAACTGTTTTATTTTATTTTGTGTGTGGCAGTATTTACATGCATGTGTCTTCATGTGGCATGTGTGTGCCTATGTTCATAAAGACTAGGGAAAAAGAGCTGGATATCTTCGAACTGGAGTTATGGACTATTGCAAGTTGTTTTATGCATTCTTAGCTTTGTAAGAGGTGGCTGAGTCACCTCTCTAGCATCTCAAATCTTTTTTTCATGTATAACATTCAAGGTGACATCAGTAATTTTTGATGTTTGTCTCACAGAATTTACATGTAGCAAATGACAAGCACACCAAGAAATTTTTGAGAAACTTCATGTAAATCTTTTACAAGGAGATTATAGTCGCTATGTTGGCACAAAATAAACACAATGCATGACTGTTCTGAAATGTCTGTGCAAGGTTATCTTTTACTTAATCCATTATATATAAAAGAGTTGTGACATGAAGTAATTTTTTTCTGGTGTGAAAAATAGGAAAAAGAAGTGCTATCTTTTTTAAAAAAAAAAGTCACCAAGACTATCTCTTGTCAGACTTAGTTTATATACTAAGTAATTCTAAGAAAATTAAACTCCGGCTCTGGTGGCAAGAGAGGATGCGAGAGAATAGGTGGCAGTCCTTAGAGGAAGAATGTTTGAACTAACAAAACTGAAATTATCATAAATAGTATTTTAAAGCAAGAGCAAGTCAGAGTTATGTCTTGAATAAATGTAGCTAATTTTCTTTAGACTAGGTTACACCTAAATGATTTTCTATTACCTTTCGTGCTTCCTTTGTATTTCCAGTTTTACCAATGTGCATTTCTCCCATAAATCATGTCCACAGTGCCCTTTCAATACCCTGAAAACCTTGGGACCACATTCCTTTCCTTTACCACAGTGTAAACTAATTCTGTCACTGATTAAATGGAATTTTTGTCTTGACCCAAAGAATATCATTTCACATGCATTTAGGTGTGAGTAAAGCAAGCATTGATGATATTAAAGGCATGCTTCCTACTGTATGGGAGCCTGTAGAAGTGGTATGATCCCCAGAAAAAGGCATCAGTAGGGACTTTCATTTTTACTAACAGAATATTAAATACCTCATAGCAGTGGAGATTAATTCCTGGCCATATATTTCTCTTAGTTTGTGGAAGTTCCTTGTCCTATAGAGAAAGGTGAGGCATAAGATTTTTATTTTATTTTTTAAAAAAGAAAACAACTATCTTTTTTTTTCATTTTACATACCAATCCCAGTTCCCACTCCCTCAACTTACCCACCTCACATCACCCACCATCCACTCCTCAGAAAGGGTAAGTTACATTTCTTTGGGTAAGGTCAAAGGCCCTCCCTACTATATCTATATCTACCCAACCAAAGAGAATGTGTTCCCACAAAGCCAGTACAATTAGTAGGTATAAATTCTGGTGCCACTGCCAGTGACCCCACACTATGCCCCAGCCATCCAACTGTCACCCACATTCATAATGTTTAGTTTGGATCTATGCTGTTTCCTTCCTGGTCCAGCTGGAGTTGGTGAGCTCCCATTTGCTCAGATAAACTGTTTCAATGGGTGTCCCCATCATGGTCTTGACTACTTTGCTAATATTTTCACTCCTCCCACTCTTCAGTTTGACTTTAGGATCTCAGCCCAGTGCTCTGCTCCCTGTCTCTGCCTGTATCCATCAGTTGCTGGATGAAAGTTCTATGTTAACATTTAAGATATTCATTAAGCTATAAGGCAAGACCAATTTGGGCACCCTTTTCTTTATTGTCTATGGTCTTATCGGGGGTCATCCTTGTGGATTCCTGGGAATTTCTCTAGTGTCAGGTTTATAGTCTGTGGGACAATGCTCTTGTAATTTTTTATTAAAACGCTGATTGGCCAATAGCTAGGCAGGAAGTATAGGTGGGGCAATGAGAACAGGGAAAACAGGGAAGAGGAAAGAGTCAGTCTGCAGTAGACCCAAAGGAAGAAGCTAGACACAGAGGAAGCAAAAGAGAATACTTCACTGATAAAGGTACCAAGCCACATAGCTAGCACAGACAAGAATTATGGGCTAATGTATGTTATAAGAGTTAATAAGAAGCCTGAGCTAATAGGCCAACAAGTTATAATTAATATAGACCTCTGCGTATTTCTTTGTGACCTATCAGCTGTGGGATCAGGTAGGACAGAAACCTCAGCCAACAGATAGCCCCATAAAGTCTTCCTCAATCAAAATATCTCTTTTCTTGCTCTCATCTCTGTCTTTTCCCCAATCTCAACTATCCTATTCCCTCAAATTCTCCTTCCCCTCCCTTTCTCCTCTTCTATTCCTTTTCTGCCCTTCCTTCTTCCTCCTTCCCCATGCTCCCAATTTTGTCAGGCGATCTTGCCTATTTCCCTTTTCCAGGTAGATCTATATATTTTTTTCTTAGGGTTCACCTTGCTCCTTAGCTTCTCTAGGGTTGACTATAGGTTCCTTATCATTTGCTATACTGCTATACTTACATTCAATCTAGAGGAAAATATCCTTTTCAAAACATTATTGTGCAAGTATTTGATAATGTTTTATCTTTTCATGAAAACCCAAATTTATGGAATGGAAAAAAAGCCAGAATTAATCTCCAGGGGTGCTTGGACCCCTACACATGTCACATAGTTGGTTGTCTATAATTGCTACTTGAAAAAATATGTAGAAGTATATTCTCTACAATGAGAGTGATACAGACTTCTCATTCTGATTTTTATTATATCAACCACGATTCAGTGTGACAAGGATCAGTGAAGCATTTGTATTTATAATTATCAGCAAAAAAGAAAGTAACAAATTAAAGATATCTATGGATACAAAAACAAATATCAGAACTAGTTTTCACAAGTAGAAGAAATAGATCAGAAAAGATAATTGTACCTTATGCATATAGTAAATAGCATTCTAAGGCTGCTAATAAAATTTGTATTCAGGATATGAAACAGTAATCAAAGTCTGTGACCTAGCCTTTTACAGAAGGTGAACTATTTGTGTTGATCCCATTATTATTTTGTTCATGAATGTCCTTATTCATAGAGATAAGAAAACATCAAATAAATCACAGCTACTCAATATTAGCTGTGTATTAGCCAAGTGTGTGTGCTGGGAATGAAAATGTAAACTAACTTGAATTTACACATATTCGTATACTGTTCATAGAAGCAGTTTTCAATAAATTGTAAGTAATGCAAACCAATGGTTAATTTTAATAAATAATATATATGTATTAAAACAAATAAATTCCACCAAAAGAAATATATATATATATACAACTCAAGCTCTATAAATAAAATGATTAATATTTATAGAGGATTTACTAATAAATATCTATCATATAAATAAACTGAAAGAAAAAAATCATATGATAATATCATTAGATGCTGAAAAAACATTTGACAAAATTCAACACCCTTTTATGATAAAGGTCTTGGAGAGATTAGGGATACAAGGTTCATATCTAAATATAATAAAAGCAATATATAGCAAGCCGACAGCAAACATCAAATTAAATAGAGAGAAACTCAAAGCGATTCCACTAAAATCAGGAACAAGACAGGCCTGTCCACTCTCCCCATATCTCTTTAATATAGTGCTTGAAGTTCTAGCAATAGCTATAAAACAGAATAAGGAGATCTTGGGGATTCGAATTGGAAAGGAAGAAGTCAAACTTTCGTTATTTGCTGATGATATGATAGTGTACATAAGAGACCCCAAGAACTCTACCAAAGAACTTCTACAGCTGATAAATACCTTCAGTGATGTGGCAGGATACAAAATCAACTCAAAAAAATCAGTAGCCCTCCTATACACAAAGGATAAAGAAACAGAGAGGGAAATCAGAGAAACATCACATTTCACGATAGCCACAAATAGCATTAAGTATCTTGGGGTAACACTAACCAAGGAAGTAAAAGATCTATTTGACAAGAACTTTAAGACCTTGAAGAAAGAAATTGAAGAGGATACCAGAAAATGGAAGGATCTCCCATGCTCTTGGATAGGTAGGATCAATATAGTAAAAATGGCAATTCTACCAAAGACAATCTACAGATTCAATGCAATCCCCATCAAAATCCCAACAAAGTTCTTCACAGAACTTGAGAGAACAAAAACTAAGATTATATGGAAAAACAAAAAGCCCAGGATAGCCAAAACAATCCTATACAATAAAGGAACTTCAGGAGGCATTACCATCCCTGACTTCAAACTCTATTACAGAGCTACAGTAATGAAAACAGCTTGGTATTGGCATAAAAACAGAGACGTTGACCAATGGAATTGAATCGAAGACCCGGATATTAATCCACAAACCTATGAACACCTTATATTTGACAAAGAAGCTAAAAGTATACAATGGAAAAATGAAAGCATCTTTAACAAATGGTGCTGGCATAACTGGATGTCAACCTGTAGGAGAATGAAAATAGATCCTTACTTATCTCCATGCACAAAACTCAAATCCAAATGGATTAAAGACCTCAATATTAATCCGACCACACTTAACCTGATAGAAGAGAAAGTGGGAAGTAGCCTGCAAAACATGGGCACAGGAGACGACT
>PVIU01019820.1:0-35469 GCA_004026605.1 Ondatra zibethicus
TGAGCTCCATCCTCTGAAGCATCCCTATGAACTCCATCCTCTGAAGCATCCCTATGGCTCCATCCTCTGAAGCATCCCTATGAACTCCATCCTCTGAAGCATCCCTATGAACTCCATCCTCTGAAGCATCCCTATGGCTTCATCCTCTGAAGCATCCCTATGGCTCCATCCTCTGAAGCATCCCTATGAACTCCATCCTCTGAAGCATTCCTATGGCTCCATCCTCTGAAGCATCCCTGTGAGCTCCATCCTCTGAAGCATCCCTATGAGCTCCATCCTCTGAAGCATCCCTATGAACTCCATCCTCTGAAGCATCCCTATGGCTCCATCCTCTGAAGCATCCCTATGAGCTCCATCCTCTGAAGCATCCCTATGGCTCCATCCTCTGAAGCATCCCTATGAGCTCCATCCTCTGAAGAGACCTGAGATTTTCCTATCCCCCTTCAGCACAATTGTAAAAGGGAAGTGTAGGGGGAAGAGAAAGGGTGAAGTTGGCTAAGTGGGTTCGTTCTCTGCACCAGCCTCTATATCCACCTCCACGAGAGGACCTTCCACACCGCCACTACGACCACCTCCACAGGAGGACCTTCTGCACCGCCACCACGACCACCTCCACAGGAGGACCTTCTGCACCGCCACCATGACCACCTCCACGAGAGGACCTTCCGCACCGCCACTACGACCACCTCCACGGGAGGACCTTCCGCACCGCCACCACGACCACCTCCACAGGAGGACCTTCTGCACCGCCACTATGACCACCTCCACAGGAGGACCTTCTGCACCGCCACTACGACCACCTCCACAGGAGGACCTTCCGCACCGCCACCACGACCACCTCTGGAGCTAAGCATCAAGTTGAAGCTAAAGCTAAAGATGAACTGGATATAAAGACAGACAGACAGAAACATGGAACCTGATGGTGATAACTGGAAAACATGAACTAAAGGGGGCTCTGACCTGGGCAGTTGGGGATGATAACCTCTGTGTGTACCCCAACAGCGTGAGACCTCTCAGTGAACCAACTGCGTTGTTATAGAATTGGAGGCCTGGATGGGGACTCAGAGATCACTCTCAAATTCTGTCCCTTTGTTTACTAAGTGTGGATGGCTGGCATCCCCTTTATTCTTGCAGAGAGGCATTGCTTTAGATTATTCGCGACCATTAAACAATTGAATTATAATTATATGTGATACTATGACTATGAAAGATAGTAGAGATTTCTTTCTAACATTTCCTGTGATAGATGAATAACGGACACCAGCGTTGTCCATCTCTTAGATCTTATCAGTTCTCCCAATAGTCTGGCAAGACGTAGCTGTCGCCATTTTTCACCTCACAGACAAGGAAGTCCAGGCTCTGAGAGGTCATGAAACTTATTTCAGGTTTGGTGGCTATTAAATGGGTGTTGGGAAGTTCTGCTGGTCAGAGGTAGCTGTCTACCCTAACCCGGAAGCTTTCGCTAAGCTCCCCAACCTGGAGGACTCTCTCCCCCCAGTAAAAGCTCCCTGCTCTCTACCCAGCCTTATCTGGAGGATGTCTCTATGCCCAGGATGCCCTGACTTACCTCATGGGTGACCCTTGATACAGTTCCCTGCAAATGCTTTTCCCTGATGACTCACATGGTAATTAGTGCTCTAGCTATGTTGATAGGACCCTACTGCCACATAGGAAGCCTTGCCATAGGAGTGTGCTACTTAACACAGTCAGGGTTTGTTCCCAGGCTCCCCGATCCTATGTATTCCTTATAAACTTTTGGAATAAAGCTGAGCTGGTTCAGCGAAGTCTGTCTCCCAGAGGACCGTCTCCACCATACCCACGGTCGTCCTGGGTTCCCCGCTTCTGCTTCCTCCACCGTTGTGGACCCACGCAGGCAACCATCTCGAGGAAGAAGTAGAGTCACAGTCAGGAACTATGGGAAAGCAGAGTTTTTACTTAAAAAAAAATCTCTCTTGCCATGCTTTTAGCTCTGATATCATAAAACAAAACGAAACACACAAACGAACTGCAGACCCACAAAGTCAATGATTTTATTACGTGGTTGGAATGAAACCAGGAGGGAACATGTTCGAAATGGTTCAACTTGCGCTGTTCCTCCCTTAGCAACCACTTAGCCCAGGGTCTAGATGTTATTTAAGTTGGAAGTCACAGGGATGCAGGGCTCACCAGGGGGACTGAGGACTGTGTCAGCCCACTCAACCGAGGAAGGATTGGGGAAACTCGTGCGAGAAATGCCAAGTATCGGATCATATGGTCTCTGTCACCAAACACTGCGGCCTCAGTGGCTTACGTCTGTACACATCTGTTTTCTCGCATTTCTAGAGTTCCGGTTGAATTCCAAGGTGTATTGGTAATACAACGGGGTTTCAACCCGTACGGCAATGCGACAGCCTGAAACAAGAATGCAACCCAGTCTCCTCGGTGCTGCCGTTGTAAAAGCCTGGTTTTGAACATCAGCTCACATCACCAAGAGTTAAGTTTTCATTTGTGTGGAGAATGTTAGATGGGCAAAGCGCAAGAAAAAAAACAAAAACCACTTCTCTCCACTGACACTGGAGAATGTCAGCTGCCAATGTTGAGGGCCTTTTATGAAGATAAAAGGTTGGAATCTTAATTTATGTAAAATAAAGACCGTGTACTGAATTTGTTTTTTCTGTTCTGAACTTCAGGAAGAATCCGGGGAAATCCAAACTGTGATCTAGGTTCTTTACTGACAATTGACCACATTGCGGCTTCTATGCTTCTAGGTCTTTACTGTGTCATATAGATATGAATTGCAAATGCATGTATTTGGTGAGTTAAGTAGATGCCTCAGAAAAGAGTAAATGTAGGATTGTCTTGAGTAACCACTGTGTGCCAAGCACTGTTTGAAAGAGATCTGCGGTGGTTGTCCTAGGAGAGCCATTGGAAGTCATTTTACAGTCAATTACATTTGGGCAGGGACTCTGTAGGAAGGCGTCCAGATGTGCAAAATTGACTTGTATCACCAGGGAGCTCCCTCTCTCGTGAGTAAGCTAACCTATTTTGATGCTGCTTTTGTTGCCTGGAAACGTTCTTATATTGAGCCCAAACTGGACACATTCCCTAGACAATCTTATTTCCACCTTTGGGAAGCAGGAAGGGTAAGCTTAACTTTTACATTACAGCTCTTGACGTATTTGAAGGGGATTATTTGGGGGTCATTTCCATACTCCCATCATGATGATAACCTTTGACATTTTTGCTTTCCATGTCCTAGACCCTATCTAGGCACATTATGAATGTTAACGTACACAGTTCTTCCTATTCCCCACCCCAGTTCCTAGCTCCGCCTCGTTGATAAACAGAGTAAATAACCTTCCCAGATTTACATCCCAAATCCATTGCTGGGATCTGTCTGCGTTTCGTGTTCCTAGACGGTAACGTTGGTTGTTACGCCAGAGTGACTGTGGCCCATTCTACATTCCTTCTGTTTTGTAGAGTCTGTGCCAGGAGTTTTTCTTCTGGAAAAAGTTACTATTCCACTGACAGAAGTTAACAGACTTGTGCTGCTTTCAAGAAACAACGCTTTTCAATTTGAGAGGATCTGATGAATTGACCAAAGACATACTTGATCTGGCAGCTGGCTTTGATTTAATGTATTAGGCCAGTGTGCTTTTCTTAATTAGGGAGGTAATCGTTTAAAAAAAAATGTTGTGAAGAAGTGAAAGATCTTCTTTTTTTTTCTTTCTTTTTGGTTTTTCGAGACAGGATTTCTCTGTGTAACACCCTTGACTGTCCTGGAATTTACTTTGTAGACCAGGCAGGCCTCGAACTCACAGAGATCCGCCTGCCTCTGCCTCCCCAGTGCTGGAATTAAAGACGTGCGCCGCCACGGCCCGGCAATTTCCTTAACCCTAAGAAACAATGTAAGATAAATTAGGGTTACCTAAAATTAGGGCTCCTAAAATTTGGTTCTAGGTTCAAGAGGTGATACACACTGCTGTTAAAGACTAGAATTGGCAATAGGAGCTGAGCGCTGACTTCATCCAGCTGTGTGGTGCTTATGGTCTTTATTCTCTTTTACTTTCAGTCTCTGCAGCAGAAACCAACTCCTAGGGTGTGGGGGGCACAAAATAAAAGATCTGGGTAGCAGACATTGCTAAGTGGTTCCAATTCAGTCAACAAAATACGAAGACTCCTTTTGAAGGATGAATTGTCAGGTCCTTTTAGACATAAAAAGGAACCAAGGAGCAAAAGTAATTCTTAGGGTTTTGATGGAGGGCTTTGGGAAGGAGGGTGTGTTTGAGACATGGAGCAAACCCTGTGTTTTAGCTGTTTGGTTACAACCTGACTGGGTTGCGAGGTCTTCCTCCTAGTGTGACAGAAGGCCTTCCTTGTATGCTTGTGTTTTTGGAATTGTAGGCATTGGTCACCATTGGTTTTTCTGTGTCATTCTCATGACATTATAAAAAATTAATGTGGTCATAAGTTAATAAAAAAGAAAGATTTTCATTCCCCTTTTAAAAATGTTCAACAAATCAACTAGGCCCTTCTTGATAAACGGTTGTCCAGTTTTAATTAGAGTTTGTCCAGGTTAGTTCACAAGCGGTTTCAATTTTCTTAGTGAGTGAAAGAGTTGTAAATTTATTAATCAGCCCATGAACTTGATGAAAGAGCTTTAATTAAAGATGTGCTCAGCTTTAATTAATCTTGTCTAAAGTTTCACTTGAATGAGCAGATAGTATCTAACACTTTTGGGGACTGTAGAGATGGCTCAGTAGTCAAGAGCACTGGCTCTTCCAGAGGACCCGAGTTCAATTCCCAGCACCCACATGGCAGCTCACAACTGTCTGTAACCCCAGTTTCAGGGGATCTGACTCCTTTAAACCAATGCACATAAAATAAAGTTAAATAAATTATTTTTTTTAAAAAAAGAATCTAAAACTTTTATTGCTTCAAGTTGGTTGAAACTTTAGAAAAGCACCTTATCTTTTGATGGAATAGCCACCTTATTAACTTATTATATAGGTGGAATAGCCACCTATATAACTGATTATATCTTAGAATTTAACTGCATCTTTGAATTTGCCTCTTTTTTTTAAAAAAAAAACAACTAATAGAAGGGCCTCTGCTAGTTAATGGCCTCAGACTCCCCTTTTCCCTTCTAATTCATGCTCATTTTAGTAAAATTTGTGCCCACTTACAAAATGTGAATGAAGGCTTGAATATTATAAAGTGATGCCTGGCTTAGGGTTTCAACTATCCTTTTTCCACTATTGCTAGGCAAGTGTGTCTCCACTGGGCGACATCCCTAACTCTCAGCTCACCTGAGATTCTGTTTTCCTGACTAGTTTGGAAGCTCTGGAGAAGCCAGAACTCTCTCAAGTGGTCCGGTTTTGTGGTCAAGGGACAAGGGGCAGTTCTTTGTAAAAGTTGGTGGCCTTAAATAAATAATGACCAAGTTTAACATGAACTCCTAAAGATAGGGACGAAGTATAAAAACGGGCAGCTGTTACTTACTCTATTATTAGTTATAATATGGCTAAGGGTAAAGGCTGCCTGGTTTCCTTTCTCTTTTTTTCTCTCTCTTCTTCTGAAGCCCGTGGAGCTTCCCTGTGGTCCTGTTGTCTTCGGTGCTTGCCTCCCACCAAGTCCCTGTGGTGAGAGGGGGGAAGCCAGCAGGTGGAGGAGGCACCTCTAGGATGGAAGTCTCCTACTGCTTTCTTTTCAACTACGAGGTTAAAGCAGCTTCCAGCTTCCCCGAGGAAAGACTCCAGAAAGAACTGGACTTTTGGCTGAAGTGCTCACGAAAACCATCCACAGCTTTGATCAGCACGGTTGTCATAAGAACTAGAGACAGCCAATGTGTTGCAGCCGAATGACACCAGGCCCATTCTGGCACCCCAAAGCAAAGTGAGCCTCTTGGGGCTAGTGTTCCTAGAAGTTTCCAGACTACAATCTTTTCGCAGAACACATAGCCTCCTCTTAGCCCATCATCACTTCTAACTGCTGCGAGTTCCACAAAAATAATAAGTTAGAAATTATCCGTAGACATAAGGGAATCGCTGTGTCCTTTGTTTTTCTTTCCTTGTTAGTTTCCCCTCATCAGTCCCAGGAAGGAAGGGACCACAGTTGAGATCTTCCATGCATCATCCACAGCTCTTCTAAGTGTTAGATAAGAACTGAACTTAAGCCCTGCCCCCCAACTGAACTGACATGACTCGTTCTCTTGCACCTCCCTAATGGATCCCTGTCCCCTGTTAACATGACCTACCACTGCTAGGTTCACAGTGCTTATTAGGAGCTTAATCTTTGGGTGGATACATCTTTTGGGGAGGTGAAAGGATACAGACTGATTTGAGATTCTTTAGTCTCATGTTTGCTTCTTATTATCTGTTCCCTCCCTTCCTCCTTCCCTCCCTCCCTCCTTCCCTCCCTCCCTCCCTCTCCCTCCTTCCTTTCTCTCTCTTTCTTTCATTCTTTCTTTCTTTCTTAGCCTCATCACAATGCAATTTCACTGCTGCCTCTCTCTCTCTCCCATCTCTTTTGAGATAGAACCTTGTTATTTCACCCAGGATGATCTCCAACTTAAGATCATCCTGTCTCTCCTTCCCGGAATTATACATATGTACTGTCATTCACAGAAACCACTGTCTTTTAACTACTTATGACATCTATTTAGACAAGTTACTCTTCAGCTCTCTTCAGATGCTTGGCTTGTGATGACCCAGGTCAATGTAGGGGAATGTACGCCACTTCCGGCCCGGAGCCTAGCTCTTTTTAATGCTTTTTAATGCTTACACTTCATTCTGTGAGTGAGAGGAGAGCTACAATACCTCCTTAGGCCATACCATATAAAGAAATTTCTTAGTTATGTAAGATTATATGACTGATTCAAATATTGAAAACCAAGTTTATTCATATTAATGTCTATGGCAGAGGAAGGAAGTGTGTAGGTCTTGTCTCCTTTTTTGGAGTCAAGGTCATTAAACTTTGGTTCTACTAACATCTCGGCAGTGCTAACCATTTTGTTTTACGTCGTGATGCATTTTATTGACTGATTCACTTATTCATCTGTTCAATGATGGTTATGATATCTGTGACAAGACTGTTTTGCAGTACAGGGAGTCAAAGGTAAAATAGTCATTCTGCATCCAGTGCATCATGGCTATGTAGTCACACACAGAAGACAGTTGCTTGTCACAGAAGTATACCTCCGACCGGCAAGGTAGATGCTTACGGATGTTTGCCAGGAACACGGATGCAGTCCGGTCTGAGTAACTCTTTGCTGACGTGTTCCTTTGTCTTGTGCTTTTTCTTTTAAGATTGATTTTTATTTATGTGTGTGTGTGTGTGTGTCTGTGTGTTTGTCACATGTGTGCAAGTACCCACTGAAGTCAGAAGAGGCTGCTGGATGCCCTGGAGCTGGAGTTACAGGCATTTGTGAGCTGCCCTGCATAAGTTCTGGAAACTGGACTGGGTTCCCTATAACTCCAGGAAGTACTCCTTATTTTGTGTTTGTCATCTCAACGGTAACGCCACTGTCCCTGTGGCTGGCATTGCAGCAACCTGGAGCTCACCCTTTGCTCCTGCCTTGCCCACCACACCCAACCTGTTCTGTCTCCCTTGGTAGTTCCCACTTGCACTTGCTTCTGGTTCTGTCTGGGCTTGGCTTCTCTCACTAGAGTATCTTCTTAACTCGCACTTTGGCTTCCGATTACCATCTTTTCCTTCATACCCAAGAACCGGAGCCGCAGTCTCAAAATGGGCAACCCTATGGCGCCAGTTTCCAGGTTAAAAAGTCTGATATCTCACACTGCTTCAGGAACGGAGTGCAGATTCCTCCCCATCGCCCAGTCTAATGCGGACAGCGCATAACACCCCTACCCCTCACATCCCGCTTTATGCAGTTCCCCTATGTATAAAGCACAGTGCCGTGCTGACAGCCGCTTAGTGTGTGTCAGCTGTCCCATTTACTGTCTTAGAAAGTGCACAGCTGGAGCAAATTTCTCAGGAGCATCAAACAAGGAGGTCGGAAGGAGAGACTCTCGGAGTTGACGTGAGGTTCCACTATCATTGAGGCGCTGGCAACTAAGTCAATATCATGGTAGTTAAAACTTACTCGATCTATTACACTTATGAAAACTTTGGGTTGGTTTTTGAAACTAATTTACTGTGTAGCCCATGAGAAAGGATTCTGGTGAACCCCCCTTTTTATTTTTTCTCTGAGATTACTACCTAGTTTAGAAAAATCGCCAGACATTTACCCTTCAGGTTTTACATTGTTTTCCAAATGGCCCCTAATGGTGGTGGCACTGTTGCTAGGCACTTGGGTGGCCTCAGAATGTCCTTAAATTGTGACTTCTCGTCATTGGAACATGGTGACGCATAGGGGCTGTTTTCTGCTTCAGCTTTCTGATCTTTATCTACACGTAGACAAATCTCTATGTTTTTTATTATCCTAGATTAACAAATGCGTGATTGGTAAAAGTGGAGTATAGAACTTCACTTTGCTAATTTTGTATGTCTGGTGCGACAGCGCTTCCTAACTTGGATCTGAGCATTTACGTCATGATTAGAGATGGATGAAGAAAAGGCGGCCACACCGTGTTCCAGGTGTGCCGTCATCATCATGGTTAAAAACCTTTCCTAATTTGGGAGTAAACAGAAATTTGGAAAACAACCAGTCTTTCAATGCTGTTCACATTAGTGGTGTTTTAGGTAGTAAAAGCTCCTTGAAAGAGAGTCACCGGGTCATTTGAAGGCTTGTCGCACTGCTCAGGATGGTGTAAACACTACAGGGACACGCTCCTTATATTGTTGACGTGTGTCAGTGATCAAAATTACCTTTGAGTTCAAACTAAATTTTACTGACTGTAGAAAGAAAAGCTTACAACATGTTGTTCATGCCTTTGTCCTTTTAAATTGAGCCCTAAAATGTCAAGTTTCAAGGTTTCCTTTTTTTGTATGATTTCAATATATATCTTTGATCAAATAAAAGTTTTATTTAAGCAAGGCTTCAGCATTCCTAGTGCCTGAATGATTTTAATTTAAAAAAATCCAAGTGTAGATTTTGAAAATATATTGCCATGCTAATTTGGAAGTTTAAAGACTTTTTTTTTTTTTTTTTTTTTTTTTTTTTAATGTGTGGGCCTGTGTTTGCTTGAGCGAGTTTGTGTGAACCACATGTATGCTCTTGGGACCCAGAGGAGGGCATTGGAACTCCTGTAACTGGAGTTACAGTTGGTTGTGAGCCACTATGTGGGTGTTGGCTGTCCAATCTAGGTCTTCTGTGATAGCAGCAATGCTCTTGACTATGACTTTATAATTCACAGGATCTCAGTGCCCTGGAGCTTTGTAAATAATCCACTTCATGAAGGGAAGCGCATTTGTACAGGCAGAAAGTGAATTGCTGTGACCAGTTTCATAATATACAAAACCTCATAATTAAATATTCTAACCATCCCCAGTCATGCAGAAGCAGCTACTGTAAACTTTTGTGTCCCTTTAGCAGCATCAAGGATGGGTGGGGCTTTGACGATCCTAAAACAACTCCACAACCGGATGCAACTTGTTTGCAAAAGTCGGGAATCCCATTACATCCAATTCAGGCCTTCATAAGGACAGCTGAGGGTGTGACTATATGCCACCTAGCACATAGCCCGGTTTATGGTGCTATTGCTATGGCGTGATTGCTGCCGGGAGAATGAGAAGCGGCTAGTATTAGGAGAAGCGTTTATAGGTAAGGGTTGCCAGATGTATATAGGACGCAGAGTGAAATCTGCATTTCAGTGAAACAGCTCATGGGAGCTCAGGATATGCCCTGTGCAAATTTCTATTCACTGTTTATCTAGAATTTCAGTTGGGTGGGGTAGCCTATACTGTTGAGTCTGGTGGCCCTCGCTGTAAGTGACTGGGTAGACAGTAAGTTGTGGTACAGGAATAGCGGTTTGCCTGATGGATCGGAATCTTTCCTTAAAGTTCCTCAAGGATGGCGTCTTACTCATTCAGCTAATGGGCTATTTCTGGAGCTGAGACTTCAATCTAGTCAGCCTCAAGAGCTATGCTTTGGTCTTGGAAGTATCATGACTGCTGATTTCAAATTCTGCTCAGAGCCAAACTGACAAAACCACCATGTTACTGCCCTAAGAGATGGAGACCGGCAGGAGAGGAGGCTCAGTAAACCTTTGTGGCCTCAGCCACTTGATTGTCAACCAAGTGCCCGACACATATGGTGCTAAGTGAGCTGGATATCTATATGTAGAAAAAAAAGTGAAACTAGATCCATAGTTCTCACTCTGCACAAAAATCAGTATTATAAAAGGGGTCATTCCCTTAACTTAAGACTTGACACTTTCGGGCTGCTAGGAGATGTGGGACAAACACTTTAAGATGCTGGCATAAGCATAGATTTCTGAATAGCACCCTCATTGTTTCAGGAAATAATAACAAATTAGTAAACAGGATTGTGTGAAATCCTTCCGCATAGCAAAGGAAGCAATCTCCAGAGCAAAGACACAGCCCACAGAACGGGGGAGAGGCTTTGCCAGCCTTTCGATCTGTTGGGGATTAAAATCCAGGATACATAAAGAACAACAACAACAAAAACAAAAACCAAACACCCCAATAAGTAAGTTGGCAAATGAATTAAAACAGTTGCCAAAAGAATTACAGATTGACCTTAAGTACATAAAAAATTTAACATCTTTAACTCTCAAGGAAATACAGATTGAAAAGATGTGGAGATTTTTATATCGCCCTGTTCAGAACTGTGACTGTCAAGGAAGCAACAGATGCTGGAGAGAACATAGAGTGGGGGCTGGGGGAACCCTGGTTCATTCCTGGTAGGAATGCAAATTAGTTCAGCCCCCATTGGATCAGTCTGGTGGTTCCTCAAAACCCTAAAATGGATCTGCCGTGGGATGGAGCTATCCCATCCCTATACATAGGCCGAAAGGAATCTAAATTAGCATATGACGGAGACACAAACATACCCTCTACATTTGTCATTATGAGTGCTATGGAATCTGCCTGGGTGCTCATCAACAGACGAACAAATAAAGAAAATATGGTATACACACATATCTATGCATGTGTATACATACATACATACATGCACACAGAGTGTGGTTTTGTTTGGCAACAAAGAAGCGTGAAATTATGTAACTTAGAGGAAAATGAGATGGAACTGGAAATCAGTTATCGTGAGTTAAGTGCACTAAACCAGGCCCAGAAATGCAGATGTCTTCTCATTTAAGACTCTAGATTGGCGAATGGATACCTGAAAAGCAGAAGGGGCAGTGTTTGAAAAGAGGCAGGGGAAGAGCCAGAGGGAAGAAGTAGGGTAAGAGAAGGTACTGAGCATGCCTGTGAAAATGACCCAAGTCCACCTAAAACAAATAAGTAACAAACAAAAACATCTAAAAAACAAGAACGGTGTTCTCAAATGATTCCTCATACACCGGGTGGTGTCCTGTTGAAGTAAGAGCAATTTTCCTGTTTCACACTCAAGTTTTACATAATAGAATAATCAAACACATTTAAAGTTTGCATTAAGAAACTCATGGAGTAAACATTTGACCTTTTCTTTTTTATAGTCTGTATTTTCTCTTACTCACTCCCCCCCACCATTGTCCTTCCCAGTTCTGCTGTTTTCTCTCCCTTTAGGGATCCCTTCTCCCCAGATAACCCTCTCACGTCACACGCGTTCTGGTACCGTCTCCCTGCTTCCTTAAGATTGCGTCTTCTGCCCTCATGGTCCCATTTCGACCCTCATGATCTCCACTTGTAACCACTTCACGTTGAATTTCTAGCTATATTCCACAGATGAGAGAAAACATGGCATTTGCCTTTCTGAGCCCAGCTTGTTTTGCTTAACGCAATGAGGTTTGTTTTACGTAACCCTAGCCAGTCTTGAACTCAGTAAGGTGACTTGGACACTTGACCTCCCTCCCTCCACCTCCTGAGTGCTGGACTAGTCGGCTGGCTCCATACATAGCAAGTTTGGTTTCCTATTTTGACTCTAGAATCTCTCTCTCTCTCTCTTTTTTTTGAGACTAGGTTACACTGTATAACCCTGGCTAGCCTGGATCTCTTAGTAGATCAGGCTGGCCTCGAACTCACACAGACCTAAGTGCTTGGGATTAAAAGAGGGTGTCACCAAGCATGGCTGTAACACAAGAAAATTTGAAGCCCATGTAGATTTTTGCTGTTCTGTTTAAAGTGGCGTTTGTTAGTTTAGCCAGATGTTTTTGTTTGCTCTGCATTCTCCAGCAGCTTCTCTTTAATTTTCTTGTTACGGCTCAATCACTGTGGTTCTGCCTTGTGCCTGGGAGAAAGCTGTATTTTTTTAATCTGCTTGTTTTGAGGGTTGAATAGCTTCTCTCCTGCAGCTGCCAATCATCCAGGACTCCGTGTGTCATGGAATATGGTTTTCTTCCCCATAAGTGACAGTGGTTCCCATTAATTAACTTAAAGAAACGACGGTGGTGCTCATTAACAATTAGGTAGTTGTTACCCATGAAGTATTGCGGTCATTCATGATCTGCATTCACTTATTTATAAATATAAACATAAAATGTTAGCAGCACAATAAACCTTGAAACCAGAACATTTTAAATATAGAGAGGAAAATATATACTTCCGTTAGTTAAAAATATGCTTTTGAGAGCGGTTGAAATAACTGTTTTTGTTTTTTGTTTTTTTTTTTTTTTGGTTTTTTGAGACAGGGTTTCTCTGTGGCTTTGGAGCCTGTCCTGGAACTAGCTCTTGTAGACCAGGCTGGGCTGGAACTCACAGAGATCCGCCTGCCTCTGCCTCCCGAGTGCTGGGATTAAAGGCGTGCGCCACTACCGCCCGGCCAATAACTGGTTTTTAAAAATATGTTTTTAAAAGAGATATCTTTGATGGGAATCAGTTTGCCACGAGCTCCAACTGTACCATTCTTGGAATATACCCAGAGGATGCTGCGTGCTATGACAGAGACACTTGCTCAACCATGTTTGTTGTGGCTCCATTCATAATACCCCCAAACTGGAAGCAATCTAGATGTTCCTCAATAGAAGAATAGATAAAGAAAATGTGGTATATTTACACAATGGACTATTACCCATCTGTTAAAAAAAACCATAATCGAATTTTCAGGTAAATGGACAAACTAGAGAAAAATCATCCTGAATGAGGTATCTCAGACTCAGAAAGACAAATATGTTATGTATAGTCTTATATGTGGATATTAGTTATTAGGTCAATGATAGCCAAGAACAATTTGTAGAACTATAGAGGTTATGTGTGTCCAAGTATGGAGTCCTGTGATGAGGACTCTCAGTGCTGTGGGAAAATGCCAAGAAAGCAAGGCAAGAGTCTTATGACCTCAGTTTCTTGAAAACTCAGACCCATTCTTGGAATGGGTTTTTTGTACCCCTCCCAGGTGCAACAGGTAGGAATGAGTTTACTTTAGATATTCATTGCAAGCTAGCGATTGTGATTTGTTTATATGCCTCTATGGAAAGACATGTTTTTGCCATGCGTGGCTTGTCTAACATGTGTAGTTTGTCCTCATAATTGCACATGTCACTTTTTGGACTCTTCTTCAGCCTCAGAGTATAGATTGTCTGATGCTCCTAATAAAGCTGACGACTGCATGGGACTTCAGTCTGCCTCATCTCTTGGCTCCATTCTTCCAGGCCCCACCACCAGCGGCAGTGGTAAACAGTTAGGTCAAGTTCCCAGGAATCCACAAAGATGACTCCAGCTAAGACCCTAAGCAATAGAGGAGAGGGTGTCTGAACTGGTCTTACCCTGTAGTCAGACTGATGATTATCTTAAATATCACCATTGAACCTTCATCCAACAACAGATGGAAACAGAGGCAGAAACCCACATCGGAGCACTAGACTGAGCTCCCAAAGTCCAGTTGAAGAGTGGGAGGAGTGAGAAGATGAGCAAGGAAGTCAAGACCATGAGGGGTCATCCAATGAGACAGTGTGCCTGAGCTAATGGGAGCTCACCAACTCCAACTGGACTGGGAGTGATTGAGCATGGGATCAAACTAGTCCCTTTGAATGTGGTTGACAGTTGGGGCAGACTGAGGGGCCACTGATAGTGACACTGAGATTTGTCTCTACTGAATATACTGGCTTTTTGGGATCCTATTCTCTTTGGATGTAAACCTTGCTCAACCTAGATGTAGTAGGGAGGGCCTTGGACTTTTCACAGGGCAGGGTGTCTTGCCCTCTTTTGGATTGGAGGGAGGTCGGGTGGGAGGGTGTGTGGAGGGAGTGGGAGGAGGTGAGGAAGTGGGGATTTGGATTAGTATTTTTTTAAAGTAATAAAATAATATAATAAATAAAAAAAGAATAAGGGATTAGTACAGAGAGAACTCATTAGGAAAGGGAAAGAGAAGAAATAGCTTTGGACGGGTGGATGGGGGGCTGGAATGAAAGAGCAAGTGGAGAGGAGAGAAACAGTAAAATTTAAGAACAATTTGAGGGGCAGTATGGAAATCTAATACAGTAGAAGCTTTCTCAAATATAAACATATATGAAGGCAGCCTAAATGAAATTGGCAAATAATGGGGTCAGGTTGCGGGGGCGGGTGAGGAACAGAGTTCCAGCTGGCCAGCTCTTGTGTTCTGCAGATGTCTCCAGGCTGTCTGACAGAGGCAGTTCCTCAGCTGAGGTTCCCTCTTCCTGGGTGACTCTAGTCTGTGTCGAGTTGCCAAACCCTGACCCCTACACCAATGCTTTACAATAAGGAAATACTCAATAAGCAAAGGCCAGTTGGCAAATGAGAAGCAGTGAAGTGTAGAACTTAGTACAGGCGCTTGACCAAGTTGTGGGACTTACTGTTAGGATGGCTTGACATAATCTTCGATGCCTAGAACACAGAGAATGTTTTGCCTGAGCAAAACCTTCACACACTTAGGCTAAACCTTTTCCCATTTCTCTTAGGTGAAATCTTTTCCCATTTCTCTTGTTTACTCTAATATGGAGGTGATGAACAGTAACTAGACAAAAGAACTCCAACTGTTTAGAAGGGGGTAACTTGAACAGGAAAACTAGGGATGATGGGGGAACCTACCAAAACTAAAGTTAACAATTTAAAGCCCTTTTTGTTTTCTACTGAAATTTGCAAAAACTAAATAATGTGTGTGTGTTTCTACAGACATAACAAAACTTTGATAGATATCTAGTTTGTCAAATGTAGTGTTTGTGTCTTGCGCATTACGAAGCAACACACTGTAACTGAGAGTGGATATCAATTTTTTACAGGATTCTAAATGGCCTTCCTAAATCCACGGGGGGGGGGGAGAGCAGAGCCGCCATTGGCAGGAGTAGGGAAGGAGGGAAGTGAGGAAGAGTTGCTAACAGTTCATAATGAGACAGGTTCGGGACGGGCGGTGGGAACGGCTGCAGGATGCTGAGAAATGGAAACTAGGAAATTTTCTATGTATATTTTATAGCAACTTTTAAATGGCCTTCAATGCTACACATTTAGTTGGATTTTAAAAATTTTATAATTTTACTGGAGACTACAGAAGACTGTAGAATCATTTTTAATTACATGGTTCTCATAGTGTCTTTTGTTTATCTTTTTAAAATTTCTTTTTTTTTTTTTGAGACAGGGTTTTTCTGTATAGCCTTGGCTGTCCTGGAACTCGCTCTGTGGACCAGGCTGGCCTCAAACTCACAGAGCTCTGCCTGTCTCTGCCTCTTGAGTACTGGGATTAAAGATGTGCGCCACAGCTACTTGGCTCATAATGAGTATTTTAAAGAAGATGTATATTAAAATAATGAACTTTTTACTACATTTATCTATGTATTGTGGTTGTGGGGCCTGTGTGTGCTATGGTATCTCTGTTGAGATCAGAGAACAACTTGCAAGAATTTGTTCTTTTCTTTACCATATGGGTCCTGGAGATTGAATTTACATCATCAGGTTTGAAAGATACCTTTACCTATGGCACCAACTTGCCAGCCCACTATTAATATTTTGAAACAAAAATGTATAATGTAAAATAAAAAATAAGAATAATTATCATGGTAACTGATACCAAAATTTCATGATTTATTCCAAAAGCTAGACAAGCATAAAGTTAAACTATCACACAATTTAGCATTTCCAGGGAAAGGAAATAGTGGTTGTATTTAATGTTTGAAATTTGGAGCTCTTTTTTCCAACTGAGTTTTCCCTTCCCTTCCCTTCCCTTCCCTTCCCTTCCCTTCCCTTCCCTTCCCTTCCCTCTTTCCTTCTTGTCTTTCTGTCTTCCTTCCTTCCTTCCTTCCTTCCTTCCTTCCTTCCTTCCTTCCTTCCTCTCTCTCTCTACCCCCTCTTTCTCTCTTTCTTTTCTCCCTCCCTCCTTTCTTTCTTTCTTTCTTTCTTTCTTTCTTTCTTTCTTTCTTCCTTTTTCTTTCCTTCTTTTTCCTTTTAGACAAGGTCTCATGTAGTCGAAGCTGGCCTTGAACTTGCTATGGAGCTAAGGATGGCCTTGAACTCCTGATCTTCTTGCTCCCACCTCCAAGTGCTCGGATTGCTGGCATGTGCCCCCTCGAATGGCTTTCCAATTGTTTTTTTCAGAGACGACTGTGATACATGATCAAACCTATAGAAAAGCAACCTCTTTAAGACTGTATCCAGCTCTTCAGTAATTCTTAGATTCTTGAGTGCCGATGTGTGAAATGTCTCTTAGTAGCTGAAACGGGCAGGTTGGGTTGAGGATGGAAGGGTGTAGGACCCACACTGTGTTTGAAAGAGCCAGTGAGACAGTGCCCAGGCACTGTGATCTGGGTCGCTGTACACCGTTAGTTTCCCTTTGATTATCTCATGAGATCTATCTGATAAACTGCTCTCTTCACTCGCTTTTGTAGGAGGCCTCATGCATTTGGTCTTTTGAAGAATTTTTAGTTTCTCCAAAGCAAAGTGCTTCGCCAACTAATGAATCAGTAATGGCTCTCGTTGTTAACATTTATGCTTTGCTTTGTAGTGACGGAAAAATAGAGACGGTGGTTATTCCTGCCGTCTCAGAGTTAGACAGGGATAAAGTTGGGCTTCTCAGGAAACAAATGACTTCCTGACTTGAAAGCTTTGGATCTCAAAGAACATACAATATGCTTTTAGTTTCTTTTAGTCGAGAAGACATGCATTGAAAATGTCTTTAAAAAGCCTTCTGTTTACATAGGGCGCCTCTATGCCATTAGGATATGAGTTTGGGCACACCATTGAAAGGAAATGGAAGTATATACATCCCAGAATGATTAAAGCCTGACTCTAAAAGTGTGAACATTAACAGGGCTTCTCCATGCTCTTCCAGTTTTACAGAGAAGCGTGGAAGCCGCGGAGGAGGGACTGGCTTAGCTCTGCACGCTTAGGAGCACCCAGGGGTTCATAGAGCCTCTGCTCAGGTGTAACTGGTCCATGAACAGTTCTCTCCCTGATTCAGATAAAGGAGCTACTTATTCTAGCATGTGCGTGTGTGTGCGTGTGTGTGCCTGAGAGGAGGTCTGACATTGACACTGGGTACCTTCCTTTATCATTCTCCACTTTGGTTTTGAAAGCAGGCTCTCTCACTGAACCCAGAGATTGCAGATTCCTTCTGGTCTATCTAGCCAGCTCCCATGGGGAAGCTAAAGTCGGCCAAATTCTAGTCTTTGAGAATTTTCTTAAAAACCCACTTTGTCTTGAAAACTTAACAACTAGTAAAACCGTGGAGACAAGCAACTCACTGCCCTCCTGTTCATACATTTAAGACTGCCTGTGGGGAAGGTATTATGAATTCTCTTTTGTTTTTAAGGTTCCAATAAGGTTGCCAACTTCTATATAAGACGGTGATACCGCGTTATTTCTTCTTGTGTCTTCAACAAATACTACTCTAAATATGTGCAAAGCTAAGCATCTCCCAAGCACGCGGTTCATTACTTACTCCCCTCCTGTCAACCGTGTGCAGAGTAGTGTTGTAAAAATTTCGAAAACATCTTTTAGAAAAATAGACTCACGGTTTACGTCAAACTTGTACTTTAAATGATGATTCCCACAAAAGCCGTCTCAATGTATAACGCAAGAACACAGCACATGACGGGGCAAACTGTTCTTTAAAGACACAGGTTTTGTCTTTTTATTTCTCCAGGGAGTCCTTAAAGCCGGTTAGACTATTCAGAAAAATTACCCATGCGTTTTGTGAAGACCTGTCTTCGTGTGTGCCAACGCTGTGCCTTCGTTTCTTTTGTGATTTTTAACATTTGAGAGTACAACTGGATATACCTATTAGGGATGAGTTCTAGGAAAATAAATGTCAACAGAATTTTCTTCCCTGAAAGATGTTGAAAAGCTGGCTGTGGAAGACCGTGGCCTTGTGTATTGAGTATTATGGCTGAAAATGCAAGGTTGTTTCCAAATTCAAAAGACTCCAGGTTTCCCAGGAAAGAATGCACCCTAGGAAGGGTGTAATGACATGGTTGGCTGGCCATGAGGGGAGGCTGTCTTCCTTCACCCTTCTGAAATGTGGCTGCGTTCTGAAACAGGGCTTGGAATTTCCAGACTAATTACGTTGATAGTTTGGTTCACTCTCTCGGGCATCTTTCTTGCCGTCGAATTGTTTGCCCATGCCCACCAGGGAGGGACTTCATTTTCAGAGGTTGTGCTGAACGTCACTGGTTTCTTTTTTTTTTTTTTTTATATTTATTTATTTATTATGTATACAATATTCTGTCTGTGCGTATGTCTGCAGGACAGAAGAGGGCACCAGAGCTCATTACAGATGGTTGTGAGCCACCATGTGGTTGCCGGGAATTGAACTCAGGACCTTTGGAAGAGCAGACAATGCTCTTAACCACTGAGCCATCTCTCCAGCCCCTCGTCACTGGTTTCTTAAAAACGTAAGCTGCATCCTTTTTGATGAGATGCTAACTTCAGTACTTACCCGTTTTACGGGTTTGTGTGCACAAACCCTGATGGAAAGTGGCTGTCTCCAAGTGTGAGTTTTGACACGGGCTTGTTCCTCAACCGTTTTGCTCTGTCTCTCTGTGTGTGGGGGCAATGGTGGGAGAGATTATTGGCTCAACTTGAGGAGTTCCAAGCTTTGAGAAGGCAGTAGTCTTACTTCAACATCATCTTCCATGGAAATAGGACAAACTTTCCTAAAGGATATGCAAAGGATGGAAGGATGGGGACTCTACCACAGTTGAGGGTCCAGTTTGGAAATCGTTGCTCTGCCCCAATGAACGGTAGATGAACTTAAAGGGGCCCGACATCCTCCTCCTCTGCAGCCTCCCAACATCCTGCCTCCTCTGCAGCCTCCGTTTGATTTTGTAAATTTGGAGAGCTGCTTTGTTTCTTTGCCACTTGTCTAAAGAGGTTCGACCGGATGCCTGTGGAAAACAATGGAAAAACCTGCCACACATGACCATAGACATAGATTTCAAAACGTAGTTAAAGCCGGAAGTAAATGCCTGAAATCAGTTAAACGCCTCAGGACTACTATGTTGTTCATTTGTTTATTAATTTGACAGGCTGGCCTTGATCTTGTTACCTTCCTGCTTCCCTCCTGAGGCCTGACATGACAGGCATATGCCACCACCCTTGGATGATGATAACCTCCTCCTCTCCTTGACACCTCCAACTGTACTGTTGGAACAGTGTTAGGTTTGTGGGAAACTTAAGCAGGAAATGTGGAGTACCTACTCAGCCCTCGCTGACCTTCCTTTGTCCCCAGCTTCTCCAACATTTGTTATGATTGATGAGCCAGCATCAATATATTGCAAATTGAGATTCAGAGTTTACGTTAGATTGAGGTTTTTTTTTTTTTTTTTTTTGCCATTGTTGTCCATTCTGTGGGTTTTGACAAAGTCGTAATGCTATCTGTTCAATATTAGAGCACCATGGCAAATAGTATCACATCCCTAAAAATTCTGATTCTGGCTTTCCCTTACTCCAAACTCTAGGCCATCACTAGTCTCTTTTACAGCTTTTCTCTTTTCAGAATGGTTGTAACCACATAGCATAGATTGTGCTAACTTTTTTCACTTAGCAATAGGCACTTGTCTTTGCCTTTTGCAGCTCATTTCCTTTTACCATTGAATAACATAGATAGATGCATACATGGAATCCATATATCGATGCACTATAGTTTGTTTACACATCCACTATTGTAAGATATCTTGATTAGTTCACATTTTGGTGACTGTGAATACAACTAGTATCAACATTTTTTTTCCCTTGACGGTTTCGTGTTTAACTCGTTTGTACAAATAATGTGTGTGGTTGCTGGATCAGATGGAAGAGCCTGCTTACTGCTATAAGACGTTGAAAGGCTGCCTTTCTCCTTTAAGTATTTGTTGATTCAAGTGGGGAAGGAGCAGAAAGGATGCTGAGGTCAACAACCATGAGCCTTTAACCATGGTCTCTTCCCAGTACGTTAGCTCAGCCTTACTGGAGGACAGAGAAGGAGGATTTTCCTTTTCTCCTGGATATATGTTTGAGAATATATTCATCCAAATAGTGGGAAAATAAGGAGGCCTGGCCTCAGGGGAGTTGAGACTACCTATTTGAAGTACTTGACTTTTGTAGATTTGGTACATTTAATGCCCCCTCTCCAATCTCCACCTTTATCTTCCCTCTGTCTTCTCACCGTAGCAACACTCTGCTCCGTTACATCCACCCCATGTTTGAGTGCCCTCTTCCGGCCTTAGACTCCATGGAGGTCAGCGGAGAGCTGGCTCCAAAGCCTTCCTCCTGTGTCCAGCCACTCACTGTGACTCTTGACTCTTCAGTTTTACTCTCCTTATTCTGTCTTGTTCTCACAGCTGTCACCAGACCTGGCATTAGCATTGGTAAGCCTTTCCGGGCCACCCTCACGTAGCTCATCCTTGGTAGCAAGGACGATGCTTCAGCCCTTCTGAACATTGCCTCTGCAGGCCTTGCGCTCTCTAGCAAGCTCCGAATTCCTCTTTCCTGTCCCTCGTTTGATTCTCCCCACGCTTTGCCTTTATTTTGCTGTCTCTGATTTCTTGGTCTTCTCCCGGCCTATTCGATTCCTTCTGGATAGAGTCGATCACCAGGGCCTGAAGCTGTTTCCCTCTTCGTTCTCATTTCTTTCTGTGTTGTCGTCTGCCAAATGTTCTCTTTCCTCCAGCTCTTTCTCTTGAGGAGAAACATATAAAGCGGGTCTTTTGCTCACACATGCACGCACAGCCCTGTTTGAACAGTGCTAAACATCGGAGAATAGGAAAGAATCCAAGTGTGTTAATCTTGGTATTCACGGCATCCCATCATCTGGCATTAGCATAGACGTCCATATTTTTATCTCCCTACCCCTTGCTTGTTTCTATGCTCCTGCCAAATCCTGCTATTTACTCTGCGTGTGTGTGTGTTGTGTGTTATATGAAGGATGGAAAATAGGTTTCATTTTATCTTATTGTTCTGGTTACTCCGTTATGATCATGAGGAGAAGTGTGTTGAGAAGGATTCTGGGGGATGGAATGAGCTCATCAAGAGATATTGCAGTTATCAGCTTGTGACGTCTCCCCCAGGGGTGGAAGATGTGAACATCATGCAGGGACTATTCATTAACCAGGCATCACCAGGCATTTGCCACATGTTTTCCCTTTCTGCTTTACATATATGTGCGCATGTAAATATGTATATATATGAAATATATGCAATCTATATATTGTATATATAGATTTTACTTATTTGTCAAAGTTCAGGTCAACTGTTAATTAATAGAAAGGCTTTTTCCCTCATTCCACTTTTTTTTCTCTAGACAACTACTTGTCATTTTAGACATTTTCCCTCCGTGAAGACATACTGAGGACATATACTCCTTTTCTCACTTATATTGTTAGCTCCTCCAAGGCTTAGATTTTTTTCTTTTTTCTTTCTTTTTTTTCTTTTTTTGGTTTTTTGAGACAGGGTTTCACTGTAGCTTTGGAGCCAGTCCTGGAACTAGCTCTTGTAGCCCAGGCTGGCCTCGAACTCAGAGAGATCCACCTGCCTCTGCCTCCCAAGTGCTGTGATTATAGATGTGTGGCACCCCTCCTAACTTGAACACAGACAGTTATTTTAATTTTTTTGAAGGATTTCTGATGAAAGCTCTGAACTTTAGGATTATATCTAAACTATTTCCCCGCCCCTGATTCCTCACAGAGATCAGAAAAGCTTCTGAAGTAATCTCGTTGGTAAATACTGGTTTGTTGTTGGGGTAAATCTCCTGCATTCCATCATATAACTTCACGTATGATGCTTCCCAAATGATTGATGACTCTTGGATTGTCCAACCCACTGCAGCTCCCCCAGGAACCAAGAACTGTAGTTCACTCTGAACAAAGAAAGTGTGGGATAGACACTTGTGGTCAGGACAAGGACAGGGAGCTTGGGCTTCAGTACTGTGTTAGTATTGTATTCCTAAATTCTGTATTAGTCAGCTTTGTTTCTGCGGCCGTGAAGAAAGAGCTGACTCAGGCTACTTAGGAGTGCAAAGAGATTTATTCAGGCTCATTGTTCTGGAGACTGGGTGACCCCATTGGGTGACTTCTCGTGAGGGGTAGCTCATTATAAGAGCAAAGATGAAAGCAAAACACATCAGCAACCAGAAATTGGGTTGGGCTGCTTCCGAGTACCCAAAGCCCCTTATGCAGGTACACCATCAGTGACCTCAACGCTGTCCATTAGACTCTCCTTTCTTAAGGCTTTTGGAGGCCTTTGCACATGGACCTTTAGGGAGCACTCATATTACACCCAAACCATAGCAAACATGTTAATCACTCCCCTTACGCAAATATTAGATATTGTGGTACCATATGGCGGTAGCATCTATATAGGCTGACTGTCGTGGATTATTAACGAGCTGTTCAAACTTGCTACTATGATTTCAGTTCTGAGTCAATATTTAGAGAACATTCATAGGATTAAAATAAACCAAATATAAAAAAATGACACAAAAGCTTTAAATTCCCATATTTGAGAGAGAGTATATAATTCATCTGTGACGGTGACAAGCCAATTTCCCCGCACAGTTAATAAGTAGTTAATAAACAGTGCTCTGTATGTTTATGCTAAGTGTGTGCGACTGGGCAGGGGCCGACAGAAAGCTCACAGGGCTGTATTCCTACATGGGCCAAGAAGACAAGAATGTTGAGCTAGCTGTCGCAAGTATGAGAAGAGAGATAAGTGAAAAGAGTATGTTGTGGAGACGTGAGCGGGTGAAAGTCGCCCTGAGGAGGGAGTGAAGGGATCTGGCGAGAACAGGAAGGTGTGTGCCTTGGTCTGGAGGAAAGGGAACGGGGATTGGTCAGAGTTTTCTTGTCAATAGGATGCCATGTGCCTCCCAGCCTTCTCAGAACGTGTGTATTCTTTACAGAAACCCATATTACTGGAGTTCTGTCTTTTCAACTTTACATACTATCCCTCCATATACAGGTGGTGGTTTTCTCCCTATCCCCAACCAAGCCGGTCCTGTTGAGCTTCACTGTTTAGAGCTTGCAAGAGAAGGGATTTATTTCCCAAATGTAACTTAGATCGGAGTGTTGGAGGCCATGCGGACTCCTTGAGCACTCTGTGTGCGTGGACTTTGCCATTTGCCCGCCCCACTTTGAGCACTGCCAATCACAGGAGGCATAGTCAAATAAATCACTGAGGGGAGGGTGGAGAGAGGGCTTATTGTGTGAGGGCTCGCTGTCTTGCCTGCCTGCCTGAGTTTGATGCTGGAACCCACAGGGTGGAAGGTGAGAACTGACTCCTGAAAGTTGTCCTCTGACCTCTGCATGTGTGCTCTGGGCCGTCTTATATGCACGCTTACACACACACACACACACACACACACACACACACTTACACACTCACAATAAATAACTGTTACAATTTTTTTTTTAAATCATGACGTTCCTTCCCCAGCACATTCAGGACTAAGTAAAATTAGGGTTCAGAGACTGGGAAGGTTAGTAGAACAGGAACGTTCGAAGGACAAGGTCTTGCTGAAAACGGTTGTTCTGAGAGAGAGGCGAGACTAGAGAAGGATGGGAAGAAATGCGCTTGTGGAGACCCTGGGACGCTATGTAAAGTTCAAGGCTCTGAGCTAAGGTATTAATATGTTATATGTATACTTCCCCCCAGGTTTTTGACTTTGGATAGGAATGCAGTGTATTGTCTTAGCAATTTGAAGGATGGCTTTGATGGTGGCAATTGCCCAAAGCAGAAAACAAAAGACAAGTTAATAAGAGGAAACAATCACGACTAGAGATTGTAAATGATTCATATGGTGCTTATTACAATTATGGAGACTGATTATATTCCAGGACTCTGCAGAGTGGTGAGGAGCCAGGAAGGGGAGGTACTTCTGATGGTGAAAGAGAAGCAAACAGTGATGATTTTTTTTTGTCCGAATATTCAGGTACTCAGTAGGCAAATTCCCAGGAGAAAGCATTTTTAAAAATAAGCTTTACTTTGTGTATGTGTGTGTCTGTATGAGTGTGTGTGTATTTGTATGGGTGTCTTCTGTGTGTGTGTGTGCCTGAGGAGGTCAGAAGATGATGTCAAAACCCCTGGAGCTAAAGTTACAGATTGTGAGTTGCGTGATATGGATGCTGAGAACTAAATTCAGGTTCTCTGGAAGAGCAGCAAGGACTCTTACCTGCTAGGCCATCTGTCCAGCCATGGGGACATAGCAACACCTTTGGCATCCTGTATCGTTATTATCTCATTTGTGTCAAGAGCAGCTGATATTTGCTTAGTTAACAATACAATTAAACACCATTCAGTCTTAAGGCCCTGCTATTTGCTGCAATGTGGATGGAGCTGGAGAACGCTATGGTAAAGTTAAATAAGCTGGGCACTGAAAGATGCCACTTAATGTGAAGTGAAGAGACAGAGCTCAGATGCACAGAGATGACGTCACTCAGATGTGCAGCGACGGAGTCACTTGGTGAAGTGAAGAGACAGAGCTCAGATGCACAGAGATGATGTCACTCAGATGTGCAGAGATGAAGTCACTCAGTGAAGTGAAGAGACAGAGCTCAGATGCACAGAGATGACGTCACTCAGATGTGCAGAGACGGAGTCACTCAGTGAAGTGAAGAGACAGAGCTCAGACGCACAGAGATGACGTCACTCAGATGTGCAGAGACGGAGTCACTCAGTGAAGTGAAGAGACAGAGCTCAGACGCACAGAGATGACGTCACTCAGATGTGCAGAGACGGAGTCACTCAGTGAAGTGAAGAGACAGAGCTCAGACGCACAGAGATGACGTCACTCAGATGTGCAGAGACGGAGTCACTCAGTGAAGAGACAGAGCTCAGACGCACAGAGATGATGTCACTCAGATGTGCAGAGACGGAGTCACTCAGTGAAGAGACAGAGCTCAGACGCACAGAGGTGGAGTCTGAACCAGCTGCAACCACGGGGTGAGGGCGCAAAGCTGGCAGGAAGTGACAAAGTAGGGCAAAGCTCACAGAGCGGCAGGATGCAGGATGGGCAAGGCTAGAACCAGCTGCACGCAGGTGTGCCGTGCACACTGCCCTTGTGTCAGGAGAGTGTGCTCTGACACATGAGGAAGCCTTCTGAGGAGAAATTCGTTGATATTGGAAAGAGTTTTTCAAGAACCTCCTAGACTCTCATCATGTGAGCTATACATATGGATACAATGGCGTCTAAACAGTTAGATCCAGCAAAGAGAAAAAAGCTCAAGGTAGTTGACAGAATAACACTTTATGTACACATATGATATGATTGAAGAGGGGACAGCAACTTAAAAAATGATTGTATTGTAGTTTAATTTGACATAGGAAAGAAGAAGGTATATTTAGGATAAGAGGCAAGAAAGGAAACCACACAGTGGATTGACAGTAAGTGTTGATGAGGTTATCTAATGGAGCCTAAACTGTTTTATGGGTGTATTATATTGATGCTGCACACAGGGCCTGTCCATTAGGGAGGGACCCACTGATGTGAGACAAACAGCTTCTTTTCCACATTTTATAAGTATGAAGCACGGGGAAGGGGTCATTGAGCAAGCGTGTGCTTGGTGTGCACGAATGGTATGTACTTTGGGTTCCCAAAATAGAACTTTAGTTTATTTTCTCAGTAGTCTCAGCGAGAAAACTGTGTTTCTGAAATACACCCAGTCAGCCCCGAGGAGGTGGGAGGGGGAGCTCCGATTACCATAGAGCATGGGATCGTCGGCAGACACCAGCATAAATAGGTTTTCCCTTGTGAATCCAAGGAGAGGAGCTCATTGTCAAACCTGTTCAACCTTTAAGCCAGTTTGTTTCTTGATGCCTGCTATGGAAGCAAGTGAATGTGGCAAACAGTTAAACAATATATAAAAGACTATATAATGAATAGTAAGCTCAGGTCCTCAACACCACAGAGACAAATGCAGTTCCTAGTGAATTTTCCATTCTAGGGAAGGCAGGAAGCCTTCCCTGCATTGCACCCCAGAAATGCTTTGCAACTTATTTTTCCAGGCCGACTCTGAAATATGTGTGAGTTGTGTGTGTGTGTGTGTGTGTATTTATGTGTGCATGTGTGTGTATGTGTGCATATGTGTGTATGTGTGTATGTATGTATGTGTGTGTGTTGCATGTGTATGTGTGCATGCATGTACAAACTATCCATCTCAGGGGTCATTCCTCTGGAGCTGACCACCTTGTTTTTTCAAGACAAGGTTGCTTAGTTGATCTGGGCTTCTGAATAGGCTAGGTTGGTTAGCCAGCAGTTTTAGGGGCCCAACTGTGACCACCTCTGGGATTTCGAGTGTGTACTACCACACACAGTTTCCTGTGTGGGTTCTTGGATTTGAACTTAGGTCTTCACGCATATCTAGAAAGCATTTGACCAGCAGAACTATCTTCCCAGCTTCTAGGACATGAGCTCTGAGGAACAAGACAGAGCAGTTTGGTGCGAGAGACACAGATATTTAGATACTAATGCTGATATGCCCTCATTGATAACAACAGTCCTAAAAACAGGAATCAAGGGGTCCCCTCCTCCCCATGGCATGGATATTTAATGCTATGAACCTAACCATTCATGTCATAGTCCCATAGTTCAAGGGAGAATATGCAATATGTGAACACTTTAGGCCACTGGAGCACTTTCCCATTCTCAAGCTGCCTCCCGGTTGTGTTTGGGCTGAAACAGCTTGCCGACCAGGGAAGTGTTGGTGGCGTTTCTCTTAGCAGACGCTTTCATGTAGAGCTTCAAACACCTTTGTGGTTTGGGCTGTATTTTGACAGTTGCTAGGTAGCTTGAGTCAGAGAGCACAGCTGTGCAATTTGTGATTTTTTTTCCATCCTGATCTCTAATGAGAGCTCAGTCCGATGAAACTCGAATCGGACTGCTAGTGCGTTAATGTTGACCAGACTGTTTAGAACGCACACTATAGGACAATGTGCGAAAGTATACAAGCGGATTGAGCCCAGAGGAATGCAGGGCAGCACCTTGGGAACAGATGTTCTGAACTGTGTTAATGAAAGGCAAAACCCTGGGCTTGGGACTGGCAGATTCCTGGAGCAGGGGCGTGGCTAGTATGTGTTAACAGCTCAGTTCTGACTTGAGAGCAGGCTGTGTTGAACAGTCAGGGAGAGAGATTAGGATTTTTCTAGAAGGAAAAAAAAAGGTAAAAGAATATGGAAATCTAATTTGCCTGATAGAACAGACACACTTGAGGATTTGCAATGGTCTCTCGTACAAGGATAAATACAGTTCCTTCATCGAGTTCTTCAGAGAGTTTTTCTTGCTGGTTTGTAAGTGTTTTATTTTTTATCTTTTATTTCTTTTGGAGAAGAGGGTCAGTATGAAGCGCCTTTGATCATTTTTATGGATCCCTAGTGGATTGCTGCGAGGAGACACCGTGAACAAACGAAAAGTCAAGATACAAGCTAAAAACTCTGTGAAGGATGCCAGGAAGACACTGCTGCCAAGGCGTTCGCTGAAAAGACCAACCACAGAAGAAGGCTTCGAGAGAGCTGAGCTGTTTTCCTGAGCTAGAGGGAGAATCAAATCAGCCGGAGATCTTGCCTGGCTGCCTAGAGATTAGTTGGGCCTGCGGCACGTCCTGGAGTCTGGAGCCAGTTCTTTTAGCAGGAGCAACAGAGGGGCCGCTGGGAGGAGAGTTCCCAGGAAATGAAGCCATGGAAAGTTCCTTTTCTTGGCTACGGCTCACCTGCGTGCTTGCCCCGTGTCTGCTGCTGCTGAATTTCAGTTCACGAGGCAGATTTTATGTCGTAGGTGCTGATTAACAAGGATGGTGGAGAGGTGGTACCGAGGGAATTAACAGCTCGTGAGAGACCCGGTTCCCAAGGTCACAGTCGCCCTGCTCGGAGCCTGCCGCCTTTAATCTCTAGGTGATTCAAGGAGTCAGTGGCGCACGTTGCCATGTGGGGTTTTGAAACTGCAACACAATAATAGAAAAGACTCTTCTTCTAGGTCTTTCTCAGCCTTTGCTTTAACCTTAATGTTTTTGCTGTTCTGTATAATCAAATTAGTTATGAGACTTCCAGTTAAGATGAATAATGGAAATTTAAAACATATTGGCATTGCCTCTTTTTTTTCTAATTACCAAGACAGTTCAGGCATAAAGCAATAAATAAACTCTGATTTTTTTTGAAATATTCTATTTCAAAATGGGGTTGAGTTAGGAATGAAGCGAAGCTGTCCTAAGGGAATCAAGAAAGTTTAAAGAACCATAAAGATTGGGCAAACCTCTCTCTGCAGGGTGAACATTTAATCAATTCAGCCAAATACCAAAGCATCTACCTAGAGACAATCTCTCAGAGGAGATCATTAGCGTGAGATTGGCTTGTCCTTTGAGGGAACACCCAGGTCAGCACCTCTGACTGTCGAATCATGGATCTGCCTTTTCATAAACACAAATGTTCAGTTCCTCTATTAGAAAATAAACTTGTACTTACATGTGGGCAAACACGTATACCCCCCCATGCCCACACATGCATACTCTATACACCATACACACACAAACATACGCCATAGTCACTACAACACTACACACACATACCACATACACACACCACACACACAAGCACATACAATGCAATCACACACACATCACATGCCACATACACACACCACACATAAGAACATACATAGACATGCACACACCACACACATACATATAAGCATACATATGTACATACCACAAACACACACACACACACACACACACACAAAGGCTGGAGGATGAGAAGAAGTGGTACTAAGCCACCCTTTGGTAAGTAATTTAACCTTTCTGAAGTCTAGCAATTTCTTCATTAACCGTATGACAGAATTTAATGGGCATCATCTCGAAGGTTCCACCCAACTCTAACCCCTTTGTTCAAGCCTTCCCTGTCCCCTTTGCTTCCCTCCGCTTGCCCCACAGTCTGACAGTGAGCTAAGTGCCCTCTCTGGACATATTAACTCACAGGGAAAATGGGAATCCTGCCTGAACTGCTGTGATACCTACAAGTGTATTTGCGTGTGAGAGAAAGCATGATGCAGGAACCTGGGCTCAAACTTAGAATCTTTATCAAAACAATGATAGATGAAGAGTTGGGACCACACCTTGTTTAGTGAGCAGGCAGACTATGGAAACAAACAGCAAACCAACCCCCAAGGCCGTTAACTCCCCAGGGTGGCTGCTTTATTGCTTAGAAATTTCCCGGCCTGTAGTAGTTCTTTGTTTACTTTTTGAGGGCCCACCACCCAGCTCCCAAATAAATACACAGAGACTTATTCTTCCTTATGAATGCCCGGCCTTAGCTTGGCTTGTTTCTAACTAGCTTTTCTAACTTAAATCCTGTTTCTCTTTAACCACATTTTGCCTCTGTTTTTTTTTTTTTAAACCTTTTTAAAATTCTCTCTATATCTTTCTTTCCTTCTTACTCTGTGGCCGGCTGTGTGGCTGGGTGTCTGGCCCCTGGTGTCCTTCTCTACTCCTTTTCCCTCTCCTCACACTTGCATCTAGGTTTCTCCTCTTGTTTATTCTCTGCTTCCTAGCCCCGCCTTTTTCTCTGTCCTGCCTTACTATTGGCTGTTCAGCTCTTTGTTAGACCAATCAGGTGTTTTAGGCAGTAAAAGTAACACAGCTTCACAGAGTTAAACAAATGCAGCATAAAAGAATGTGACACATCTTTGCATCATTAACCAACTATTCCACAGCATAGACGGATGTATCATCTTAAACTAATATTCCACAACATTTCACCTCTGGTCTCCTACAGTATAAGTCACATGACTTACAAGTCTCTATGACCACATATTCACCTTCTGGATCTCTAGAGTGCTAACCCACTAGGAACCCCAGAAATGCTATAAAGGTTTCAATTTAGTTCTTTTCTTTGGAGAGTACAGGGGTTTGGATCCATGGCCTGGCACACACTTGGCAAGGACTCCGTCACTGAGGGCCTGCCCCTGAAGACTTGAACTAAAGACACTTGACTCAGCAGATTGGACAGAAGACTCTTCCCTTAGCTGATCAAAGAAGTAACTTCAGGGAGGCAAAGGTCTTCTAAGCCCCTTCTCTGGGGGAATGTCATGGCTGGAAGAAGGCAGTGGCAGATCACATGACTTCCATGAACCCATGTTTTCAAATTTTTAATCTTTTATTTGCTTTACTAAGATTTGTCTTTTCAAAGAAAAACTGTTTTCTCATTTTGTTTTCCCTACAAATTTCGGCATATAAATTCCAAATTCCAACCTCTCCCCTGAACATTCCTGTTCTCCTATATACTGAATGTATAAATACTGTGCATTTCCTCCTCTTGCTAGTCCATATATATATTTAAAAAATCAGTTAATTCACATACCCCGAGGAACTCAAGTGACGGATTAGCCCTGCATTTTCTCTTATGAGAATGTAAAACCAGTCCCCTCTCCTGCATAAAACAAACCTTTTCTTGTTTCTTTAAGTGCTGGGCATTGCATCTAGAGCTTCTTGCGTGCTTGCACAACAGTTTTGTTGTAGAAAAATATTTATGGAGACAGCGATTTTTACAAAGAAATATAACAGAAAAATGTGCCGGGAAGTTATATACACGGTGGACGCGTTTGTCGTTCTGCTGCTGGAGGAAGAGCGGTGTTCTGATAGACTGTGGGGGTCTCTACTTCAGTGTGCAGCACTGGGAATTGGTGGGAAGGCATCACCTCCCTGTTTAGCTTTACTGTCTATCCTGGCTACTGTATTGTCAACTTGACACAAAGTGAGTTACTGGAGAAGAGAGAACGGAAGCTGGGAAAATGTCATCTCAGACTGGCCTGAAGGGCGTTTTCTTCCCTAGTGGTTGATGCGGGAGGGCCCTGCCTACCGCAGGCTCTACCATCCCTGGGCAGGTAACATCCCTGGTAAGTCCTGCGGGGGATAAGAAAGCAGACTTGAACGTCTGCTTACTGTTAAATTTAATTTCTGCGCTTTCTGGAAAGAGTGATGTACTAAGGCAGAGAACCCAGGAGATGTCAGGGATTAAAGTGATGGCACAAGGGATTTCTTTTCTAATAGTGGAAATTTTCTGTATGTTTTTGTAGTTACGTGGGTATATGCATTTGTCAAAACTCAGAGAATTCTACAATGAAAGAATGAATTTTACTGTCTGACAAATTTAAAATAAATATGATTATGTATATCTATTGAAGATTAATTTTTAATACAATAATCTGCTCAGTGTTTCCCCTCCTCCAGCTCCTCTGAGATCCTCTCCACCTAGCCAACCCCACTTCCTTTATTTCTCTTTCTTTAGAAAGGAAACAACCAGGCAAACAAAAGAAACCAAACAAACCAGAATAGGAAAAAAAAAACCCCAAAGAAAAAACCCCAAAGAAACACACACATACAAACCCCATAAAAATACAATTTCAGGAGCTCGGCGGTGGTGGCACATGCCTTTAATCCTAGAACTCGGGAGGCAGAGGCAGGCGGATCTCTTTGAGTTCGAGGCCAGCCTGGTCTACAGAGTGAGTTCCAGGACAGGCTCCAAACTACAGAGAAACCCTGTCTCAAAAAACCAAAAAAAAAAAAACCCACCAAAAAACCCCACCAAAATCAGAAATGTTACACATAATATACAAACAAAAGGCCAGTAAGACAAAACAAAACAAAAAACAAACAAACAAAAAACTCCAAACAAAGCAGCATGAGATAAAAAAAATACCCCTGAATTCATTGTATTCGTTTTGTGCTGGCCATCTACTGCTGGGCACCGCCAGGCCTCAAGGGTGGTTTATATTAGAAAACTAATTTCCCTTTGCAAACAAGTGTCAATTGCAGACAGCTTCCTGGTTAGGGACGGCAGTTCCTGCCCACTTTCCCCTCTCGGCGCTGGGACCCCGTTTGACTTGAACCTGTGCAGGCCCTGTGCCTGCTGCCAAGGTCTCTGAGTTCAGACGTGCAGCATTTTGTTACACCTGGAAGACCCCGTTCCCTTGGAGTCCTCCATCCCCTCAGCTCTTACACTTTTTCTTCCTGCCTCTTCTGCATAGCTCTCTGAAGCCTGAGGGGAGAAGTTTGACAAAGACATCCCACGAAGCCTCCCACTCTCTGTACGTTGTCCAGCTATGCGTCTCTATGTTGGTTCCCACGAGCAAACCATGGACAGTAAGCCGGTAGGCAGCATTCCCGCCCTGCACGGCTGCCGCTCCAGTCCCTGCCTGCAGGTTCCGGCCTCGCTTTCCTGCCCTGACCTTGGAGTTGGAGGAAATAGATCCTCTCTTCCCCACGTTGCTTTTGGTCACGGCGTTTATCGCAGCAAGAGAAACCGCAACTAAGATACTAGGAAAAAAAAAAATCTGTGGTCCAAGAAACCAAAAAAAAAAAAAAAAAAAAAAACAAAAACAACAACAACAAAAAAAACGTTGCCAGTGCTTCCTGAAATGTGGGTCCAAGAGAAAGAGAGGAAGAGAGGAGACAAGAGCGGGGCAAGCGGGGCACAGTGCAGCAGAGACAGCAGAGGGGAAACGTCCTTAGCGCTGGTGGGGCCGTTTGCCTTTTCTCCTCACGTACCTGAAGGCGCTGGTGCAGAACTTAGCATGGCACAAGAGACCAGGAGGATATCAAATTAGATAGAGTTCAAGGACCTCTATGTCCCTGCAAGGAAAAACAGAGCTGGCACCCAGCTCTGCTCCCTTGAGGGCACTCAGCTGACTCCTTAGGTTATATGTTAAGATCCAGTTTAGAGCGGTATGGGGCGCCAGGCCTGACCCTGGCAGCTGCCATTGGTAGAAAAAAAAGTGAGCATAGGACGCGTTCCAAATAACCCGTTCTCCTCGATGAATGGGGATGGGGGCATCCGGCTTGGCTGCATGTTTCAAAGCTGCAGCAAATGTGGGCATGAATGCACCGGCAGGCTTTGGCCCTGCTTCTGGTGTGCCGGGCTGTGACAGCTGGAGACAGGAGGAGGATGGCAGAGTGCGGAACGAGGGCATTTGTTACTCAGAGCCGTGTGCCTCTCGGTTCCTGGCAAGCTCTTCTGCCCAGCTGTGGTGTGCAGGGAGGGGGGAGGGCGCCGGGAAGGGCGGCAGGGAGAGGGTACCCTGCAGCCTACGTGCCCACCGAGTTCTGACGTCTCAGCGGGAGAGTGCCAGCCCTGGGAAATCTGTTACTTTGCCACCCGTGGAACTTGATTATTTCTGATTGCCTTTTAAGAAGGGCTGCAGACCGGGCACGGGACGGCAAGACTCCAAAGTGCTGAGAAGCAGTTGATGTCTTTGTAGATGCAGGAAGGAATGGGAGTCCCTAGCTTTTCCTTTAGCATCACTTTGCTTGCACGACTTTTTTCATTGAGAAAGTTTGTGCTGGCGAACTGTGCGTCATTGTTCAGCGGTGATAGCAGCTGCCTATTAACGTCAGATTCTGAGGGGACAGTGGGTGGCTGCAGCTTTGGTGAAGAACCTTTCTTTAAATTTCTCTCTCATTTGGGGTCTGAGGGTGTCACTAGCAAAGGACTCGAATCCCCTGCAGTTGCTATAGGGTGTTCATGTGTATGCACGCATGCATGATTTTATTTTTATTTTGTATGGTTACAATATAGAACATAAAATGGACCAGGTAGTCACCTTGAAGTGTGCAATTCTGAGGTATGACATTAACACCTTGCTGCAAACGTCCTCGCCACACGCCTCCAGAAACACGATACCCCACCAAACGCTATTCCTCAGTGTCCACTCTCCCCAGTGCCTGGCGGTCACGACTATTTGCCTCCATGCATTTGAGGACTATGAAAGAGATCATCCAGTTATATACACGGAATCATAACACATTTGTCCTCTTGTGACCACTGCATTTCTCTAGGACAATGTCTTTCGGAGTTGTCCTTTTTGTCGTAAATGTCAGAGTTGCCTTTTTACCCCCGAAGTTACATAGACATTGTGTGTCTATGCCACATTTATTTGTCCAGCTTATGAGGGGCGCCTTGGGAGCTTTTGCCTTTTGGGGATTGTGAACGAGGCTGACATAAACGTGGGGCTACAAATACTCGAGACCTGGCTTTCAGTTCTATGGATGTCTACTGAAAAGTAGAATTGCCGGATTCTGTAATCACCCTGTGTTTAACTTGTAAATGAAGTCATGCCACCCCAGGACCAGTTTTAATTTCACCGTGCCTCGCTTTCCCGGTGACATTAGCCCCTAATGGCAGGTGGCTGTCACCGTGAGGGATCATGCAGGTGAAGCAGTGAGGTCACCCCTGCTTTAGGAGATGGTAGCAACAGGTGTGTAAGCCCCGGGCCAGCTTCGCTCTCCCTCATCTTCCCTGCATTTTTCTGAATCTGGGAGACGTCCCTTCTTTCCTGGCTGCTTCCCGATGATCCTCTAAGGTCTGCTCAGATGTTGCCTTCCCTAGAAACACGTTCCTGGGTCTAATCAGGCTGTGTTGCGTGCCACCTTTTATGATTTCCTTCCTCCCTCACAGTACAGGATTGCCACTTTATTTGCCTCTCTCCTGTGTGGGGAAGGTCAGTTAATTTATGTTGACATACCTACTGTGTGATTGGTACTAGGGGTTCAGTTAATATATGTTGATGTACCTACTGTGTGATTGGTACTAGGGGTTCAGTTAATATATGTTGATGTACCTACTGTGTGATTGGTACTAGGGGTTCAGTTAATATATGTTGATGTACCTACTGTGTGATTGGTACTAGGGGTTCAGTTAATATATGTTGATGTACCTACTGTGTGATTGGTACTAGGGGCTCAGTTAATATATGTTGATGTACCTACTGTGTGCTTGCTGCTAGGTAGGGGTTCAGTTAATATATGTTGATGTACCTACTGTGTGCTTGCTGCTAGGTAGGGGCTCAGTTAATATATGTTGATGTACCTACTGTGTGATTGGTACTAGGGGTTCAGTTAATATATGTTGATGTACCTACTGTGTGCTTGCTGCTAGGTAGGGGTTCAGTTAATATATGTTGATGTACCTACTGTGTGCTTGCTGCTAGGTAGGGGCTCAGTTAATATATGTTGATGTACCTACTGTGTGATTGGTACTAGGGGTTCAGTTAATATATGTTGATGTACCTACTGTGTG
>PVIU01019821.1:0-35484 GCA_004026605.1 Ondatra zibethicus
TCTTCTTCTTCTTCTTCTTCTTCTTCTTCTTCTTCTTCTTCTTCTTCTTCTTCTTCTTCTTCCAACCTAGTATTCCCATACATTTTAAGGCAAATCATAGCTCTGTCCAGCCTCTGAGGAGGTGAACGTCCTGCTCCAATCCAAGTGCAGGGTGACTTTAGGGAGACTTTTCCGAGTACAGACTCTGTGAGCTGGGATCCCTGGATGTTGGAAGCTGGATTCCCAAAGTCTGGAGCCCACAGTGCTGGCTTGTTGGCTTGGTGTTTCAGAATGGGCCTGGCTGCCTCGCGGGATACAGCCCTTATTCTCACAGAAGCCTTGGAATTCTGAGCCTCTCAGGGCTAAGCAGGGTGTCTGTCAGGCCCTGCATGCACTTCGGACCATAGGTGATTTGCTGTCAAAACAAAACAAAACAAAACAAAACAAAACAAAAACCCCTGATCAATATAGCAGCTTCTGTTACATCCTGAAAGGGCCTGAACATCCACCTTTCCACTCAGACCTGTTCCTTGGGACTTTGAAACCCTGTCAGAGATTTGTACATTGGTTTTTGAACCAATGTGTGGACTTGAAAGGATAAGATTTCCTTAAAGCATAAGCATCTTCAGTAATTTAAAATATTTGTCCATTGACGGCTCAAGCCTTCAATGGCCTGAGGAAGGAGGGAAGGAGGGTAGGGAGGAGAACTGAGTACATAGGGAGCAGGCAGGGGGAGAGGGCAGAGGGAGGCTGGCCAGCAGCCACGTGTGAGACGTTAAGCCAGCCAGCCCCTGGTCTGCAGAAACAGTGGGCAGGGGTGTGCCTCTCAAACTTCCCCACTACAGCCTTGAAACATCTCAGCAGTTCAAACAGGGTCTCTAACTCAGTCTTAGGGATCGGAGAGCTTCTGCAACGCCCTCTCCCACCTCTAGGTAGCTCTAGAATCTGCCCGCATGCAGAATCACAGGCCATCCTCCTCTCAACACTGTGATTGACAGTTCACAGCCTCTCCTGAAGCTGCTCTTGAGGATGCTGTTCACAGAACTCCCCTGACTTGTGACCACTGAGTCACTGATGATCTGTTGCTTTCTGTAGATTTTCCGTGTGTGCGGGTGTGTGCAAACGTGTGTGTGTGAGTGTGTCTATGCCATGGCAGGTGTGTGGAGGTCATAGGATGACTTTCAGGAACCAGTCTGTCCTTCCTCACAGCTTCACAATCTGGATTTATCAAAATTAGTGATTAAATCCTTTGTGCCCAGGTATTTTAATTCATTTTTGATGTTAAAAGACTCCCCCTCCCCAGTACACACACCCCAGGACAACAGCAGCACCCCCATCATCTCTGTTGAGGCTAGCCTTATCTTGAGGTTTCTTTGTACACTTACCCATCTTCAGTGCTGTATTCTGAGATTTCATTTCTAAAAGTAAAACACAAGGTGGACTTGGCATGGTGGTACACACCTGTAGCCCCAGCACCCAGGAGGCACAATCTCTCAGTGAGCGAAACAGTTATGTGGTCAGAATAACAAACACCGAAGTTGATTTAACCAGGAGCTGTGAAAAGGCTCTAGTCGGCTCACGGCAGTCAGGAACTGTGGGCCTGCCTGACTCATTCCCCCCTTCCACTGCAGGGAGTCGGTGTGGCACACGGCAGTCAGGGACCGTGGGTCTGCGAGACTCATTCTCCTCTTCCACAGCAGGGAGTCAGTGGGGCACACGGCAGTCAGGGACCGTGGGTCTGCGAGACTCATTCTCCTCTTCCACTGCAGGGAGTCGGTGGGGCACACAGTAGTCAGGCAGGGACGGTGGGTCCGGGAGACACATTCCCCTCTTCCACTGCAGGGAGTCGGTAGGACACACGGTAGTCAGGGACGGTGGGTCTGCAAGACTCATTCTCCTCTTCCACAGCAGGGAGTCAGTGGGGCACACGGCAGTCAGGGACCGTGGGTCCGGGAGACACATTCCCCCCTTCCACTGCAGGGAGTCGGTGGGCAACAGTAGTCAGGGACCGTGGGTCCGCGAGACTCATTTCCCCCTTCCACAGCAGGGAGTCAGTGGGGCACACTGTAGTCAGGGACCGTGGGTCCGCGAGACTCATTTCCCTCTTCCACTGCAGGGAGTCGGTGGATGTTTTGTTTAGACATGGAAAACAGGGCTGAGATGTAGCACAGTTGGTAGTGTGCTTGCTTAACATGCGTGAAGCCTGGCTTTAGTCAGCCCTGAATAAACAGGGTCTTCCTGACAGTCCCTTACCACCGTGTGCCACCTCCAGTCCTCACGGCTCTCGGCGAAACCAAATTTGGAGTTTGTTATTCTGATCGCATAACTGTTTTCTACAATCAAAGCCTATTTTGTGCCAAAGACACGTCTCTCTTTTTGGTTGATATTTCTGTTTTCTCTGAAGTTAATCGTCACCCCATGGTCTATAAAATTTGTTTGCTTTTCTATTTGCCTGTGTTAAATTCGATCTCAGACTTTGGAAAATCTCTAAAACCCCCTTTCAATGTGTCAGTTACATTTTCTGCTCCAAAACCCTCCGTGACTGAACTTCCCCACTGGAGCAGAGGGGACTCTAAGGGTCACCTCCGGGGAACAAAGACTCGCCCCACCTAGGAGAGCACACAACCCATACCACGAAGCTAGAAGGATCCTTGATCTGCAAATAGAATGTAAAGGAAAGGCACAGACTTGCAGGCTGGGGACTCCTCAGCCACCCTCAGGATAGGCCAGCTTCGTCGTTGGTACAGACTGGCTTTGAAGACATCCGACGCTAGAGCACTTGGGAGGCCAGGCTGAGTCCAAGGGTCCACGAGAGCTAGCGGGGAACCACTATTTTAGAAAACTCACAGAAGAAGAACTGCCATTTGGCTTTGCACAGGGGTGAGGAAAGAGCCGTAGCCTTGCTCTCCTTGATGTTGCTTTACCATTATATGGGTGAGGCTGGGCTCCTCATCATCTAACATCAGAGGGAAGCTCTGTGAAAACGGAATTACCCATCAAGGGGCACAGACTTTGGCAGGTGGAATCGATGCAGCTGGCCCCGGGTAAGAAGCAGGTGGTGTGTGGAACTGGGGCATGCTGGGTAGGTTTGCTTTGTTAATTTGAAATACAGTAGGATCATCTGGGAGAGGGAAGCTCAACTGGAAAAAGATTGCCTCCATTAGACCAACTTGTAGTCTGCTGTGGGGTATTTTAAAAAATATGATTGGTATCTGGGGGGGGGTTCAGCCTGGGAAGCATGGTGCCCACCCATAGGTGGGTGGTTCTGGGCTGTATAAGAAAGGAGCGAGCCATGGGGAACAAACCGATAAGCAGCATCCCTCCATGGCCTCTGCTTCAGTTCCTGCTTCCAGGTTCTCGCCTGGAGTTCCTGCCATGGCTTCCCTTCATAATGGGCTGTGATTGGGATGTGTAAGCCAAAGAAACCCTGTCCTCCCCAAGTTCTTATCAGTCACTGAGACCTCTGGTCTAGGGAGGTTAGGCCGGGAGGGACGACCAGGGCAGCCTGGGCGTCTGTGTGTTCTCTGTCAGGGAGCAGATGCTTCATGATCAGAGGCCGTTAGGTCTCACACACGAAGAGCAGCCCAGAGGAGCGCATGTTGTCAAGTGTCATTGGATTTAATACTTCATTACCAATGGCATGTCGCTGTGCGTGGCTGTGCAAGCTGCTTCCCAGCATGCCCAGGAAACAAGTCAATCTTGAAGTATTTGTTGATGAGTACGTTTTATTTTTAGCCGAAGCCTTGGCCCAGAAGGAGGCCACATGGAGGAGATTAAGGTTTAACAGGAGCCATCTCAGCAGACAGCTGCGGAAAATAATTATGAATGCTGACGGGAACCCCAGGGGAGCTGGGGATGGGGCTTTCCCTGGAAAGCCTTGACTGAGGGCATAGCTCTTTGGTGGCAATAATTTGGAAGGGACAAATGTGTCCTTCTACTTTCCGACCTCCAGCCGGCCCAGTTGCCGTCTCCAGAGACTCGCCGGTCTCTGGCCATCAGATATCTGTTTTCAGAATTTCAGTTTGGAAAAGTTTTTCCTGCTATGACCAGACACCCATCACATGGGCCTTCCAGAAGGGGACCCAACAGGAGGGCTTGGGCTATCTGCAGGGCAGAATTTGTCTTCAGTGGCCTCTTTCTGCCACTGTCACCTTAGGCTCTTGGGGTGAGATATTTTTCCAGTAGCTATTGTGGGGAGGGAAGCCCACAAACCCTCAGAGGACAGCTAGTGGGAATTGGTGCGCTCCTTTCACCACGTGGTTCATGGAGTTAGGTGATCAGCCTGGCAGCTGGCAGCTGGCAGCTGGCGCCTTTACCCTGCCTCCATCTTGGTGATTGGTAACCACAGGTTTTATTCCAATCTTTATATAGTACTAGCCCTCAGATCACACTTAATAGTTCATAGGTGCACACACACACATAAACCACACATGTAGATATATGTGGGTTGCAGAGTGATCTTATAGACTTCAGAGAGTTTATGAGACCTCAATTAGGTTAAGAGGCAGAGAGTTAATAATAATTAGGCATCAGTTCAGATGGGCAGGAAGGATGTTAAGGGCTCAGTCCCAGAGGCACCGAGAGACAGCCCAGAGGGCAGAGGCATGGGCATTCATTAGAAGTGAAGGGATATGGGCTGGAGAGATAGCTCAGCCATCATCCAGGAACTCCCTGCCATGGCTTCCCTGGGAACTTCCCTTCCTCTCACTCCACCCCTGTACTTTCTCACCAGCTGCCTTCACATACACCAGAAGAGAGCACCAGATCTCATTATAGATGGTTATGAGCTACCATGTGGTTGCTGGGAATTGAACTCAGGACCTCTGTAAGAGCAGCCAGTGCTCTCAACCTGGGTGTAAATTTAAAACTCAGAGGACCCTGGCCACTCCCTTTGTGGGTGTACTTGGAGAGCTGGGCTTGGGGGAAAAACCCGTGGGACTCGGCAGGAAGGAACCAATGCCCGCTTCCCAGAACCCCTGTTCATTTGTAATTCCATGCTGGTCCTTGGGAGGCTGCTCTGTGGGTGCCTTCTTCATCCCCTCCTCTGCACGGCAGCATGTCGGCTGATCACATGACCTTTGCACATATAGAAAGTTTTTTTTCTGACTACTATACCAATTCTACTACTAGCTTAATCATCCCTGTACCAATACAGTACTCTCCTGTCAGGCATGGGTTTGCTTTCCGATTTTAGGGACCTGTGGCCAACTCCAGTCTGAAAATGCTAAGTGGAAAATCCCTAAAGTAAGCAATGAACACATTTTCCCTTCTGTGTTGTTCTGGGTAGTGGGATGACATAAGGTGCCCCTGCTCTGTCTCACCCAGGATATGAATCATGTGTTCATCCTGCGTTTCCACACAGTGTATATTACCAACCAGTTAGTCACCAGCAGCCCTTCGGCTTCTGAAGCACTCGTGTTCACGGGACCCTTTTTGATTTAATGACCCAAGAGCAGTAACATTTGCAGCTTTGTAAGAATACATTTTTGGGACTGAGGAGATGGCTCTGTGGTTAAGAGCACTGGCTTCTCTTCCAGACAACCCAGGTTCAATTCCCAGCACCCACGCGGCAGCTCACAACTGTCTGTAACTCCAGTTTCAGGGGACCTGACAACCTCACACAGACAAAACAACAATGCACATTAAAAAAAAGAATACACTGTTATCATTGTCCTGCCCTCTCCCTATATATCTCTTACCATGCCTAGCTTGTGGAGTAAACTATCACAGGCACTTTAGTATGGAAATTACCTAGGTATAGAGTACTTTCTCTGGTTTCAGGTCTGCCCTGAGGTCCTGGGATGTTTCACTGTGGTTGTGGGAACAACTTTCCTGCATCCGTTATTTGTAAGCACAGTCCTGGCATTTGGCGGGGGATACAACCCTTTCTTTGTATGTATGTGGCATCCACCTTTAATCCCGTCACTCGGAATGTAGAGGTGGATGATTTCTATGCGTTCGAGGCCAGCCTGATCTACATAACAAGTTCCAGGTCATCCAGGGCTACATAGTGAGACTGTGTCTCAAAAATAAAATTTTAAAAGATTATAATTTTATTTTTGTTTAAGTGTACATGTGTGTCTGGGTGAGTATACCATACATGTGTGGACTTCCATGGAGGCCAGAAGAGGGCATCAATCCCCTGATAGTGGAGTTATGGGCAATAGTGGATCAATTTATGTGGGTGTTGGAAACTGAACTCTGGTCCTCCACAAGAGCAGCAAGCACTCTTAACTGCCACGCCATCTCTCCGGCCCCTCTTTAAAACATGTTTTTGTTTTGTTATTGTGTATGTGTGGTGTATTTTTGTGTGTGTGTGTGTGCAGGTGTGGAGGACAGAGAACAGCTCTGTGGGGTCAGTCTCTCCTTTCACCTTTACGTGGCTTCTGGGGTTCAAACTTGGGCTGCTGAGCTTGTTCAGCAAGCCCCTGTACCCACTGGGCCACTTTGCCAGTGTGATGGCTATTCTTGGTTGTCAACTTGACTACATCTGGAATTAATGAAAACCCAAGCAACTGGACATACCTGGAAGTGTGTCCTTTCCTTGACTGAGTTATCTGAGATGGGAAGACCCACCTTCAATCTGGATCTTTTGGGCTGGGAAGACCCACCTTCAATCTGGGCCACACCTTCTGGTGGCAGCCTGTAGAAAGGACATGGAAGAAGGAAGCTTGTTCTCTTTTCCTACTTGCCCTCATCCTTGGCGGGTTCAGTCTTCCATTGGCATTAGAGCCTTCTTCTTTGGGATTCTGCCGAAACAGCAGGTCTCATGTGCTGAACAACCAGCTACTGGATGCTTTGACATCTGTTAGTAGAGAGTCATTGTTAGATTAGCTGGACCACAATTTGTAAGCTATTCTAATGAGTTCCCTTTCTCTATATATTTATCCTATCAGTTTTGTTCCTTTAGACCAGTGGTTTCAGCCCTTGGGGATGGGGTTGAAAGACCATTTCACAGGGTCACATATTAGATATTTATATTACAATGCATCACAGTAGCAAAACTACAGTTATGAAGTAGCAACAAAAATAATTTTATGGCTGGGGGAGGTCACCACAGCTAGAAGAACTGTATAAAAGGGTCCCAGCTCTAGGAAGGTTGAGAAGCATTGCTCTAGACTCCAGAGAGTCCAGTTTAGAGAAACCTGGCTAACACGCTGGCCCTGTCATCGGTTTACATGGTCGTGGTTTTTCTTGCACTTCAGTTCATCCGCATGCTTGTTAGTGTCAAGAGCAGCTGTCACAAGCCCAGGAAAGCGCTGGACTTCTAGTGAGAAGGGCAGTTAATGATCTTGTGGAGAAACAATGTCTTCGTGGTTGGGTGTCTTCCTGTATCCTGCAGGAAGGCATGCTGGCCTTCTTTATGCAGATCTCTAGCCCACATTTAGACTGGTTCCTTCTGGTTTCTATCCTGCTTGAACAGTGACTTGTGAATTCCATAGCACTGGCCTGGTAACTGCTCCTGTAGAAGAAGCTAGTAAGTTATTTTGTATTCTTAAGATTTTTTTCTTGTGTCATGATGTATGCAAAAATAATTTCTTTTATAGCTTGTGTGTGCCTTACGTATTTTTCTTGTCTCATTGCATTGCTGTAATTTTAGAACTGTGTGAATCCAGGGCCAACAAGAATTTCTCTGCTTTCCTCCTTTATAGTTTAAGAGATAGCAGGGTCTGGGCCTGGTCATGAAGGTCTATAGTCCCCCCTTACCTGGGAGGCTGAGGCAGGAGGATCTTAATTCCAAAGACTTCCTAAGATACAAAGTGACTTCAAGGCACAGTCAGATCCTGCTTTCGGATAAGTAAACAGAGGGCGGGGGCTAGGGCTCAGTGGCACAGTACTTCCTTAGCATGCACAAGTATTTGCCTAGCATACACAAGTATTTGCCTAGCATGTGCAAGGCCCTGAGTTCAATTCCCCGCACCAGATATGTACAAAATAAAGCTAGAAAGGCATCTATCTCCCAGATTTTTATTATGATCCAAAGCTCAGAAAAGATACAGAATGAACAAACACCTATAAGCGGTTTGTCTTTCATCAACAGTTGTTAACATTTGGCCACTTTATTCTTTATCGTTATTTATAAGTCGCTGAAGAATAGTTATAGTGGTATATTATTTGTGTTTTAATAAATAAAACTTGCCTGAAGGTTGTGCAAAGCAGCCACACTAGTCAGTCATATAGGCCAGGCAGTGGTGTCACACACCTTTAATCCTAGCAGCCACACTAGTTAGACATAGAAAATGGGCAGTTGTGGTGGACGCCTTTAGCCCCATCACTAGAGAGGAATATAAGTCGGGAGGAGATAGCTCTCAGACACAGTCTCATTCTGAGGATCCCTGGAGGCAGAATTGCCATTTCGGTCTGAGGTAGAGGTAAGAGCCAGTGGCTGGCTGCTTTGCTTTTCTGACCTTCAGGTTGAACGTTGAACCCCAATATCTATTTCTGGGTTTTTACTAATCGTGCTACAAATAATTTACAGACCTCATGCTATTTCATCCTATGCATTTCAGTTACTGCAGCTTAAGAATGAGGTCATTTAGGATACAACAAAACCCAGGAAAATTAGCATTGATGACACTGCCATCAATTATGTGACATATATTCAGATTTTGCCAACTGTTCTTCCATAAGATCCTGTACTGTGGGCCTTTTTTTCCTTGATTCAGGAACCAATCAAAAACCACACAGTGGAACTGGGGAGTTGGCTCAGGATTAGAACATTTGTTGAACATGTGCGAAACCCTGGGTTCCATCTCTTGCCCCACAAGAAAGATAAAAAGTCACACGTTGCATTTAGCTGTCACTCTTCAGGCCCCATCTAATTGGGAACAGCTCCTCATTGCCCCTTTCCTTTGGTCTTTTGAGAACTTTTTAAAGCATTGAGATCTGTCTTTTCCCTGGGGGCAAATGGAATTTTAGGAGAACATGTAACAACCCCACAAGAATATCTCTTGGAGGTTTGTGTTTGCTGTCTAGTAGTATAGGGAGAAACTGCTCTCTATTCCCACTTTTCAAAAACGTCCCGCTCATCAGTAATGGATGCTTGCTTTTGTCAGGCATTTGCTTTGTATCCGCTTAGATCATAGAGCGGTTTTTCTTGATCTGTTTTCACTCCTAGTTGCGTCATTGCACCAGATTCTTTAATGTGGAGCCATTGTTGGATTCCTTGGTTCATCTCCACCAGGATTTATAGTGTCCAGCGAATCTTAGGTTTATACTAGCTAGTATTGCATTTGGGATTTTGTTTCAAATCCTCTTGAGTTGATTCTTGCTAGCGGGTATGTACACGCGCCATGGTGCATGTGTGGAGGTCGAGGGACTGGGTTCTTGCCTTTCGCCCTGCGGGTCCCATGGAGTGAACTCAGAGCATCAGGCTTGGCGGGAAGCACGTTTGCTGGCTGAGCCCTCTCACTTGCCCTTGTTTGGGATTGTGTTGAGCCCGTTCTTCCTTTCTTCCCCTCTCCCGCTGTAGGCTTTGCTGCTAGAGGGAACTTAGCTTGTGGTGGGGATGGTTTTTTCATCTTTTTCTAGTCCCTGGTACAGAGCGGTTGACATAGAGGCTTCAAGATTTGAGTTTTTAAAAGAAAATTGTCAACCATATATACTATTTCAAGTATATTGGTCCCGGGTCATTCATTTATTTTTGTTTATTGATAACTAATTTCAGATATGCTCAACCAAGAAGAAAGAAGTTTGTTTTTAAAGTTAGTCCTTTGCAAGGAATACACTTTTGTTTTGTTTCTATATTCTAATTTTTATTTACCTTTTCAATAATGCTATCTTCTATTTTTTTTGTTTTATTCTTACTTTTCCCTCTAGCTTCCTGAATTCTTACCTCATTGATTTAAAATAGTCTCGTGTCCTAATGCTCGTGTGTATTTCCTGTTAAGTTCCCTGTAAGATGCCCTGGTCTGCAGCCCACAGTTGTTTTGCATAGTTCTTTCATTGTGACTTAGTTCTCAATGTTCATAATCTCCATTACAATTTCTTCCAGACCCATGAATTATTTAACGGTGTTATTTGGTTTCCAAATGTACGGGTACATTTTAGCTGGCTTTGAACTTTTATTTCTAAACTCATTGTTGACTGCATATTTTCAAATCTTGGGATTCTTGTTTTCAAGACTTCCTCTCTGATCCACTATGAATGTGGCCAATTTTAAAATACATATTATATGTGTGTTCGAAAGAATGTCTATTTGTGAGACGCACAATAACACACATTTTGGGGTTTCAATATTTTCTGTTCTTATGGGTACTTTGAAAGCTTAATTCATCTGTTAGCAAGGAGAGTGTAACCAAACCTCTTGCTCGGCCCATAGACTTGCTGTCTTCTTACAGCTGCCTCCGTTTTGGGGATGCGCGTGGGCTGGGGGCTGCCAGTCTCCCTAGGATTACCTCTTTGATCTTTTTCATCTCTAACCACACTTCTTGTCCTGAAATCTGTTTGATATAATATACATAAAGCCATTCGGGATTCTTTTGTTTGATAACTGAGTACATGTTTTATCCTCTTTATCTTCATCCCCTCCCCCCAGTTTCCCTGTGTGTAGGGTGTGCCTCTCATAGAGTGCATAGGGCCAAGTATTCTATAGCAAAATGTGGAGTGTTCCAACGTCGGGTTAAGTGGGACTTGGTGTTTGTTCCCTGCCTCTTCAAGTGTGTTCATTGGTAGTGGCCTTTCACAGCTATGGGATCAGGCAAGGGCTTGACTCACACCTGACTTTCACATCACTACCTGAACTCAAAAAAATCCCAACTCGGAAGTCAGTTACGTGCAACCCAAGCTTTCACTTAGCACCCTTTAAAAATTGCCATCCTTATCCATCTGCAGAGCCTTGTGGGTGGAGAGCCACAGGCTTCTGGGTCTCTCCCTCTAGTGCAGCTGTAACAGAGCTTCCGGTCCTCAGGGATGGAGCCTGTGATGAAAGGCCAGGGAGGAGCAGGGGTAGGTGATCTGAGGGCCTGACAGCTGTTGCCCCTGGCTTTCTCATGGGGCAATCCTGGCATCAGTCATTCACACTCATGTTCCCTCAGGTGTTGTGCCTTCAGGCTCCGTTCCCGCCTCATCCCCTGTCTATAGGTCTGAACCTCAGGGTCCACCCAGTGAGTTCTGATGCGCCAGGACCTTCATCTTTTCTGTTGCTGCTCGGGAGAACTGAGCTCAAAGCAGTACTTTCACCAAACCCAGGCTCCACATGTGACTGCTGCCTCTGTTCTTTCTCGCGGTGTCCTTGAGCATGCGCAGGCCCCACAGCTGACCCTTGGTGTGCTGCGTTTCTTTTGAGGATCTGATGCTTTGTTTAGGATCTCACACTCATTTCGATCCAAGGAAAAACTTCAATTTTGGGAGCTATGGTAGTTAAAAAAACTGTCTTTAGAAATGGGGATCTAATTCATTGACATTGTGATTATTGACACATATAGATTTTTTTCTTTCATGCTTTTTAAAAGCACGTAACAAGGATAGGCATGGTGCTGCACACACCTTCAATCTCAGGACTAGGAAGGTAGAGGTAGATGTATCTCTGTGAGTTCAAGGCCAGTCTCGCCTCCATCGTGGGTTTCAGGACAGCCAAAGCTATATAATAGAGCGACCTGTCGCAAAGAAACATACAAACAACAAAAAGCATTTACATAAAACAATGGGTTTCATGGTGACATCTTGTACTGTATATAAAACACTTTGTTCATCTGGTCTCTGTTCCCCTCACTTGGCCCCATTCACCAGTCCTCTTTGCTTGGGATCCCCATCAACATTCATGACCTGTTTTGTTTTCTGCTATTTCATCTTAATTTTTCTATTAATTTCTTTGTTTTTTATTTAACTTTGCTAGGCTCATCTTTATTTCTGTACTCACCAGTTGAGAGTTAAGCCTTTATTCTTTCAAAGGTCACCTGTAGCTTTTAAACAATGACCTCATGCATTTTCACTCTACTCTGAGTGAAGGCTCTGATCTTCTCGTCTTCCTTCCTCCCACGTCACTAATTAGAACACTGGTACCCAGCATTGTTCAAATCACTATTTGTTTTTAATGAAGTTCTAGCGCATGCTGATTCTGGTATCACCTGAAGTTCAGTGTTTAATGGGATCACGTACTACGGCTTCCTCTACTGGATGTTACCCTACCCTCTTATTGCTTTTTATGGGGGTGGGGCCCATTTCTCTTTTGCTAAAGTTCACTCTTCAGCAGTGAAGGGATCTATGCCAGGAGATGCTGAAGTTATCTTCACCTTAGGATGTTCTCCACCCCAGCCTGGTCAGATCACATGCTCTAGGATCCAAGTAATCCCTGTGCTCTGATGGTCTGCAGACAGGCAAAAGTGAAACCTCCTGGCAGCTGAGTCAGAAGTGTCCCCAGTCTTTGTGTGTCTGGCTGTGTCCACATCAGCTGACCCTAGCATGGAGTTCTAGGTTAGCTGCTGTTTTTCATTAGCCTCTCCAAATTGCAAGCTCCAGGCTTTGGGGCAGCCGGACACTCATCTTTCTTTCTCACTGGTATTCAGCATGTCTTCTCTTTCCCCACTCTTTCCTCACCTGATGTGTGATCTGCACTCCTTTGTAAAATTTTGCCCTTCTCATCTGTAAGTGGACGTCCTCAACGTCAAGACTGGTTCTTCGGTTATGGATAATTCTCTGCAGTTGTACTGAATTGTCTTCATGCCATTTGCTCACTTTTTCCTCATATATATATAATCTCAAAGTGATTCAATCACTCTGGAAGTTATGTCTCTGAGTTCTTCATATCTTTGGGACTTCCTTAGTGAGATCTGCAGGCTTGTGTTCCAATTCGTTGATTCTCTCTTTAGTCGTGTCTACCATACACTGTAAGCCAGCTCCTTTTTTATTTCTGGTTGTTCCTTCAGTGGTGTGATTTCCAGTGGCAGGGCTCCAGGAGGATCTTTTTTCCAATCTCACATTTCTGTTCCCCTACAATGGCTGCTATGCCTTAGGCTGCCATAAACGCCAATGATTTAAGGTCTGTTTCTAATTGTTCCATTTCTCCTTCTTCCATTAAGTATGAGTTCTCCTGTGCTTTGGTTCTCTTAACTGCCCTAGGAGCACGGATTTTCTCAACAGTGCCATACTTTTTTTTTTTTTTTGATTTTCGAGACAGGGTTTCTCTAGAGTTTTTGGTGCCTTATTTAAAAGCTTACTATGTCCAGGTAGGCACTAAAACCCTTGGACAAATTTGTATTTAATTGTGTATCTGGATAAAAGGGAAAGTTATAAATGAGCCTTTAACAAGACATTATTGTTATTATTATTTTATTATTAAGATTTTGAAAAGATTTTTAATTATTTAATGATTTGTTTATTTTACTTCATGTGCATTAGTGTTTTGCCTACAAGTATGTCCGTATAAGGGTGTCCAATCCCCTGGAGCGGGAGCCATAGACAGTTGTGAGTCTCCATGTGGGTGCTGGGAAACGGACCCAGGTCCTCTGGAAGAACATCTGGTGTTCCTAACTGCTGAATCATTTCTCCAGCTCCTAAAGATTTATTTTGATTTCTGTGTAGATGGGTCTGTGTGAGTGCAGTACCCACAGAGGCCAGAAGATGGCGTGATATGCCCTAGAACTGGAGGTACAGGTGGTTGTGGGCTGTTTGACTTGGATGCTGGGAAACTCAGGGTCCACTGCAAGAGCAGCAAGTGCTCTTACCCACTGAGCAATCTGTCCAACCTTGTGTAAAGTATATTATTAAGAGGGGGACACACATGAGTATTAGATAGAAGGAAGTCCAAAAAACCCCAAACAAGGTCAAAGACAGACAATCTGCTGTAGAGGACTCTTAAGTAAAACTCCCTAATAGAGAAATGCAAATTGAGATAGAAATTGGTAGTATTTTTGCTCGTGAAGAGCAATGGTATCTAACGGCAGGAAAAGTTTTATGAGCAGACATTCTTCTGCTAGCTGAGTTTAGATTTTTAGGGAACAGGTCACTGCTGCCAAGACATCTCGGCTCCCAGGGTGCAGTGAACTATGTATGTTACAGGCATGAAGACTATCTGCAAAAGCTGGGAAACACTTTGTCTTGTGCCTTTTATACTTGGATGGTTAATTAAATTATAATCCATTTTACTTCCAAAGTGTTCTCTCGATGGAGGAAGAAGCTTCAACACAGAATCTTAAAGCAAAACAAATGGACCCTTAACAAGGCAAAAATGCGCACAGAGCATCATCTGGACTCCAGTATGTGCATCTGTCAAGAGTAATTTCTTTGATGGTAAGATGGGGGGGGGTTGTTTTTGTGTCTCCTTGTGCTTTTATGTGCTTTCCAAATTTTCTATAATGTGAGATTATTACCGTAATTAATGTAAAGAACCAGCACCAGGAAGCAGAGCACGCAGGGAGAACGCTTTGCAGGTAGGCCACATGCTTGCATGACGTGTGGCCTCTGCTCTCCTTGCCCCATGCTGCCTGCTATCAGCCTCCTCTTACCATCCACAACAGTCTGTGCTGGGTGGGGGTTGACTGTGGGCTTGGATTGGTCCTCAGGCTGTTGGGCCCGGGAGCAGCTTTGCCCTGGGGGAGAGTCTCTCATTGGAACTCTAGAAATGTGCTTGGTGGTAACTGGTGGGTGCCTTTACTGAGTGGCTTCTTTGAGGGCTTCCTGGCTCTGGAGGACAGCAGGTACTGTGTGATTTTCAATCTGAAATATACAGCCAGTGTTTGACTGTGTGCTTGCCTTGGTGGTTTCATCCTTAGAAGACACTAGGTGGTGTTAGTGATGGTTATAGTTGTTGTATGCTATTCGTTTGCTTGTTTTGAGACCAGGCTGACCTTGAACTCATAGAGATCTGCCTGTCTCAACTGCCCAACTGCTGAAATTAAAGGCTTGAGTTACCACATCTAGTGTAGTGTTGTGTGTTTTAGCAATGCCCCTCTGCCAGGGGTGCTGCAAACATCTGCAGTACCCAGGACAGCCACACAACAAAGAATTGTGCGACACCCCACCGAGTGTTGATAGCATTAAGGTTGACAGACCTGGGTTAGATATAAAATAGTTAAAAGCTTACATTTACAAAACTCATAAACTTTGACAATTTTGCTCTCTTGCTACACAAAAATACCCTCATGTAGGCCACGGATCACTTGCAAAATCATTTTCAAGCTTCAAACACGACTTGAATAACGTATAAAGCATCACCAGATCTCTGCTACGTAAAGAGACGGCTGGTCTTCAGGTCAGCAGCAACAGAAAAGCCTGCCCTTGGCAGTGAGAGTACTCAGCCTCTGGAACGAAGGTTCCAGAAGCTCCCCTCCCCCATTTGTCCCGGCCTACAGAGGATCGCCAGGGTTGATGCTCAGCACATTCACGCAGAAGATTCTCCCACAGGGGGCAAAGCAAAGACACATGTTCTGTCTTTGTTCAAAACAGTAACACATGAGTGTCTGCCCAATTTACGTCACTGCGCATTTCCGTTAGCAATAGCCTCTTCAGGAACCACACGTGGGCTGGACATGCTTTTGATTGGTTTCACTGGCCCTGTTCCAGGGGCCAAGGGGGAGCCCCCTCGGGATCCGGAGCCCCCATACAAACCATTCTGTAGTCCTGCCATGTTGATAATGATACCCCTGCTCAGTTTATCTGTCAAACAAGGAGTTTGGTCAGAACGTCTTTTGTTCTGTATGCCCCCAGAAAGCCAGGGTTTCAGGGCGCTGTCTGAAGAGGGAAGGGATGGCATCATGGATGGACCGCCGAATCCGTGGCCCTTTCAGCTTTTCACCTTCAGAGCGGGAAATGGATTCAATTTGCTTTCCACAGTTTCTCTTTAATGAGTGTGCTGTGACTCAGGAGTTAATAGGGGTTTGTTCGGGGTGCTTTGAGAAGGAAAACAAGTTCAAAGAATCATTTGATAGGAGACAAAACCAGAAGTTAGTTGCACATGGGCGTTGAAAATGAATGCATACATAAAAAGGTACAACCGACTCCCTTCTACCTAGCATTCTGGGTCCTTTACGTTTGGTTGCTGCCTTTTTTATTTAATTAATAACTGTCTTTGGCCACTTTTCATCTGGTAAAGAGCCCAAACTAGGAAACAATGAGGAAAACATTATTCGACATATTGCCAATAAATTATAACACAGCAACTGCAGACATCTGAGCCTGGCTGGGCCTTGATCTGTTCATGGACCATTAAGAATAATTTCCACAGGGTTCTCGCAGGTGGAGGAAAAAGCTGGAAATGCTAAACACTTGAGGTAAACCAAGAAGGCAGAGCAGAGGAGTGGTTATGCTGTGGCTGAGCAAAAACTGCTTGCCGGGCTAGCACCAAGGTGGAGAGCCAAGATGCTGACCTCCCTGATGTCTGAGGTTCTTCTCAACCTCAGGGTATCTATAATGGTAGATGCTATGTATGTGTTGGGGTTCGGTGTGACAGACAGAATACCAAGACAGCTCCCGGCTTTGCCCTGGGCTACATAGCCAGCACATCACATGACTGTGTGGGACCACGATGGTGCTTATTATTAAGGGATCATCAGGTCTGCGAAGTTGTGCGATTTTCAGAGACGTCACTACGGTCCCTTGCTTCTCCCTGCTGCAGGTGATTTTGTCTCCATGTTTTCTCTCTCCTCCCAATTAGAAGCTGAATACACACTTACACATTTTTTAAAAATTGTATTTGTTGCTATTGTATTGAATTGGATTGCAAGTAGCAGACCTGGCGGCGGGTATGGCGGCAGGAACCGGATAGGACAGGTGACAGCTTGAGCTGCTGACAGGAAGCAGAGGGAACAAACTTTCAAAGCCTGTCCCAGTTACATACTTCTTCCAACTATGCTGTACCTTCTAACCCCTCCTATACAGTGCTGCCAGCCGGTGACAAAGTGTTCAAAATCGCGCGCCTAAATGGCACATTCTCATTCAAACCACCACAATGACATTTTGAACCCATCTTAGTTTTTAAAAAAAGATTAAAAATTTTTATTTATGTGTTGATGTGTGCATGTGGGTACTAGAAGAGGGCAGTGCATCCCCTGGAGATGGAGTTGTCATGAGCCAATTTCTGTGGATGCTGGGAACTTGAATGAGGTCTTCTATAAGAGCAACAATTGCTGTAAACCTCTGAGCCTTTTCTCTAGTGCTGTTATCTTGGGTTTTTAATTCAACAGTATATCCTAAATACACACACACACACACACACACACACACACACACACTTTCCATTGTTCTTATGCCTTGGAATTCTTCTCTTGCTGTTACCTGCAGCCCATGGTAAATTCTGTTTGCTGTTTGCCTCACATAACTTCTGAGGATCCAGGGCACAATGCAGAGCAGAAATGGGTTGTCTGAGCCCATGGCTCCACCCTTGCTGATCTGAGTTTTCACCTCACTCCCTTTAAGCATCATTTCCTGTCAACATTTTCCACTTAAAACTGTGCTGCTCACAATCTCCTTCCCTCTGTGTGGCTTTTCAGGATCAGTTTTATGGTAACTGATCCATTAGAGAATATTTGGAAAATAAATGAAAGTTTTAAAATTATAGAAAAAGTTATCTGAACACAAGCCCAGATGTGGCATCTAATGTCTTGGCTGGTCTACTTCTGGTGCTTTCTATGCTTTTAAACACCATAGGGACCACAGAGCACACGCATGCTTTCCCCAGCTTTTCTGTTTATTGCTCTCTCTGAGAACACATGGCTTTATTTATTATTGGTGTGGTTCTCTTTCATAATTTCTTAATTTATTTTCTACATATCCTATGATTTTCTTTCTTTTTAGTTTTTTTTAAATGAGATGACTTATCCCTTTCTGTCTTACTTGAATGCATAAATGATTTATGCTTAATCATTTTATTTAAAATGAAATATCCGGGATTGATTTTTTTCTTACCCTTATTAAAGTTAGACTTTATGGAAGTACACTAGGGAGTGTCCGAGCATCTCTACGTTTATGCCCCAAACCCCCTAAACTTAACTTTTGATTTCAGCTAACTTCCCTTTGTGAACATTTGCTATACAAATTCCTGTGTTGGCTCAGTGTTATTTTTCACAACTGTAGCAGCTTCTATAGTTTGATTTGCCTTGGTTCATTCCATCAAATTCATGTTTCTAGCTAACGTCTTGTCCTTGAAAGCACTCCTTTAGTTGGCATCTTCCTGACATAGCTTTTACATGTTGGGAGGAGGAGTACTTACTTGCTAGAGTAGAATCCATAGGGTGGGGGTTCCTTGGAAATTGGTGGTGTATGTGCATCTCAAGTCTTCAGCTCAATGACCCTCCTGTCCAGGTTTCAGGATAGCTGTGCTTTTTCTTTGCAGTGTGTGTGTGTGTGTTCGTGTGAATGTGGCTGCCTGTGCATGTATGTGCTTATCTGTGTAGAGAATACAGGTCAATCTGATGTCTCTGCTGCCCAGTATTTCTCTACCTTAATTTTTGGAGAAAGGGTTTCTCCCTGGCCTGGAGTCCTCTGAGTAGACTAGTCCAGCCAGCGAGCCCCAGGGGTTCACAGGTCTCCACCTCCCAGTACTGGGATTATAAACCTGAGCCACCATACCTGGCTTTTGTATGTGAGTTCTGGGGGTCACGCTCAGATCCTCATGCTTGTGAGGTTAACACTTTATCCCATGAGCCTTTTCCCCAGCTCCACTGCTCACATTTCCTTTTCTTTGTGAGAGGAAACAAGACATGGCCTTCTTTAATAACAGAATGAGTATATATTCTCATTTTATATACATTTTATACAGTGTGGATAGTTACAGTCTTTATCTCACTACTTATCACTTTTTAAATGCTGTCAGTATATTGACACTCTGCCTTGAACTTGATACTGTGCAATGCCCATCCCGCTGCAAACACATGCCCATCTTGAAGTCTCCCTTTTTATCTTGTTGCTTATAAAGCAGATTTGTGTGCTTTCTCCCTTTATATAGTTTTTGCCATTGAGGCCACTCAGGAAATTATTTACCCATCTTATGGTTGTATATGGATTTAACTAACGTTTCTTTTTAGGACTTTTGTAATTTTACTTAGGTTTAATGCTTACCATTTTAATCACAACTTAAATGATTTTTAGCTCAAGACAGAGAGCAGAGTTTAACTTTATGTATGCATGTTAGCTACTAAATGCCATGTAGTAAGTAACCATGTGTTTCCTGTGGGCCTGAAACACCACCGTGACTGTGTGCTTAATGCATATTCATGCAGAAGTGCCATTCAGAACCCAAAAGATTAAAGCCTACCTGAGTCAGAAGTCTAGCAAGTGGCTGCTAGGGTTTAACAGACAGTAGTCACTGAGATTCAAGTTTCTGCGTAACTGGTTGGCTGTCATAGGCTCATGGGACTCCCTGAGGGTCATACCACAGCTGAAGCGGGTCCCTCTGGGCATGGTCGGAGGATGCTTAATTGATCTAGGCCTGAGCTTCAAATTGCTGCCAGCCAGCCTCTCTGCTTTCCCCAGTTTTAGAGTTTGAAGTTCCAGAGGAGAGAACCATGTTCTCTTTCCCTTTGGTCCACTGACCCAAGCACAATACGCACCTTCTTTTCAAGTGGGCTTTCCCAAAGAGCAGGCTGTCTGAGTCACTGTTCTATTGCTGTGAAGAGACCACATGGCCAAGGCAACCCTTATGGAAGAAGGCTTTTAATTGGAGGCTTGCTTACAGTTTCAGAGGGTTAGTCCGTTACCATCATGGTGGGGAGCATGGTGGCACAGGCAGATATGGCATTGGTGCAGTGGCTGAGAGCTATGTCCTGATCAGTAGGCCGAGAGAGCCTAGGCCTGGCATGGACTTTTGAAACCTCATGGCCCACTCCCAGTGACACACTTTTTCCAACAGGTTGCACCTCCTAATCCTTCTAATCCTTTCAAATAGTTCCACTCCCTGGTGACTAAGTATTTAAATCTATGAGCCATTCTTATTCAAATACCACACAGACCCTGAGACAAAGATCCAAACACAAACGGTTATTCCAGAAAGTGCTGCCTGTGAATGTCATGTGAGATGGAAAGAAAACTAACAGAAGGGTTGGCAATGACTTCTGGGGACAGCTGGGCCTGTTCCCTCTGGGGCTGACGGCCTTAGAATTAGCAAGGCAGAGGGAACTGAGCTATATATATCCACCAGCTTCTACCAGTTCCTGGGAGGGCTGTTCCAGGGCCCTCAACTCATGATCCTCTGGTCCCATTGTCCTTTGTAGAAACAGAGCCACAGGCTCTTCTAGTAGGACGCAGCAAGGGCCGGGGAAGCAGACACCAGTTGCCTCTGCCAAGTTACAAATCCGAGTGTTTGTTGTCCACTAGATGCCTTCAAGCTGGGTCATTCCACACTGATGGTGCTGTGGTCCTCCCCAGATCAACCCAGAATGTTCCATCCCGAATGCCCAGCTAGTCCAGTTCTGTTGCTGGAGAAAGAAAGCACATCAGACACAGTTTCTTCCCTAGGAATTCCATCATCGCCCAGCCTCTACCTTCTTTCTTGTGTAAACTGGACACAGCACAGGGCTGCACACAGACACCTGGTGCCCTGTGTGTATCTGCTGCTGTCATTCCTAGATCAGCCAGTTTGAGAGTTAGCTCAGAACCAGGGCAGGAGCGTGGGCTAGCCCAAGTCAGTGCAGCCAGCACCCACCTTGCAGCGGTCAGGCAGGCGGTTTACCATGACTCATCCATGAATCACCAAAATGTTTATTTTTATTTTTCAGAGTTTTTAAGAGCTCACAAATGCTTTCTTCCCTCCAGCAAACAATTGCCACTTTTGTTCTCGGACACTAGCTGAGCTCATCACTTTCATCTCTTACCACGCATGTTGTAATGGAGTGCATGCCTTCGTGTAGGCTTCGGAGGAGATGGAGTCCCGGGACAAAAATCTGAATCCTGTCCATTTCCTCTCTTGCTCTGTAGCAAACCCCAGATGACACGAGGGGAGGCCGGCACCGAGAGTACCCTGTAGTGATGGTCTCTAGCCAGTGCTGCTAAAGAGGGAATTTATCCTCGGTGCTCACTGGCTTCTCTTCAAATATTTAGGTGGGGCATTTGCATCTCATATTTTAGTGACAGGGAGGGTGATAAATGAGATCATAAGCTGAGTTCTGTTGTCATCGCTTTGCAAGAGTTGAATAGGATTAATCGTGAAGAATCTGCCTGGGACTTCCCCTCCAGGTCAGGAGTTGAACAGGATGGCCTCGAGTCTCCTGAGACATTCTCTGGACTAGAGAGGTCTCGCTCTTGCCATTTCATTTTCTCTTCCTTGCAGGTCGGTGAGGGCTGAGGCTGTGAATAAGGGCAATACATTTCTACCTGAGAGTTTGAGGCCTATGTGCAGCCTTGAGGGGAGATCCCAGGGACCATATTCTCTACAGCTCTGGGCTTTCAGTTGCCCCACAGCTGGGCACCACTGCCCTGGGTAGATCTCCACATGCACCAGGTTGAGCAAGGCTGGGATCACAGGACAGGCATTGTAGGGAAAGGGACTCTAACTCCCTGGAGCCTATTGATAATTTTTTTTGGCTGCTGGGTAGGGAAGGCACCAAAAGGGACTCCTCTCCATGGAGGAACAAGCAGTTCCTTCTAGACAATGACAAACACGACACATATTGAGGACTAGAGTTGTCCCTCCCCCTGCCTGACACTTGCTAAGGGAAGTTGGTGGCAGTGAAAATGAAGGAGAGACACGAGCTGCTGTGGGACTAGAAATGCGGTGACAAACTGAATGACCTTAGAAGCTGTACCTGCCTCAAGAGATGGAGCTTGAGGGGTGCCGTAGGCACAGAAAGACAGGTTTCTATGGAAAGACTCAGCCTGGCTCAGCATCCTTCAGACTAGAGCCGGAAGTGTCAGCAGTTCAGGGGCTGGACGTTGGATTCGAGGGGCAGGTAAATAGTTGTGTTTGATATAAACACCCATCCACAGTGGAGCAAGGAACGGTCTTAAGTACAGATTGTTGGTGACAGTGACTGCAGTGTCCTCACTGAGAGACACTGGGGAGGGGAGGAGAGATGAAAGAGAGAGGGAGGAACTGGGAGATGCCATGCCATGCCCCCTTTCTGGTTTGTCCATTACATAATTGACAGTCAAAGATGGCCTCTAGGGTCCTCCTATCTCCTGACTTCCTTATTGGTTCCTAAGGCCAGCAGCATCTCATCTGTCAGCAACCTGGGCTTCAGGCCATGCCTGGGTCCCTAAGCAAGGCCACTGCTGCGGCCTCCAAACAGGGCTGCCTCCCCAGAAGTGAGGTGGGCTGGCCAGGCACCTTCCCTCCCAGGGAGCAGAGAATCTTTCCAGTGTTGTCAGCTCATTTGTTATCCATTACATAAAAAAGTAGAAATTTTATTAACTCATAGAAACTGGAGGAGAATGTGTGCTGCCTTACAATATTGGGGACAGATATTTAGCGTCAGAGCATGCATCAGAATGTCCTGTGGTTTTTGACTGATTGGAAGTCAGGTATTGCTGCTAGCTGTCCCTGCCCTCCATCAGCAGTGTTCCCTGCTCTATCTCTATTCCTGTGCCCTTTGCTCAGCGCATGCTCCGATGGCTGCTGGATCTGCGATCCCATAGCCTGGGATCAAATGGACACAGTGAGCCGGCCATGCGGAAATCCTCTCTGGACACAGGCCTGCAGTGTGGATATTCCTTGTGTTCTGCCCTCTGCTCTGCCAGTCCCATTCTCTCTGCTGTGACTCTATCTATAGTCTGATGAGGTCTCTCATTCCTTCCAGACTTCAGCCAGAGGAGTGGAGTATGGGGGACGACACAGAGCTCACATCCAAACATGATGCAGCCCTTTTTGGCTTCGTGAGCTTGGACAAGCTACCTCCCTGCATGGGAGAAGCAACTAAGCCTTGGGCCCAGGCGTTGTTCCTTTATCGGTGAATTGCGTGTTGCACAGAGTGATATATGTCTAAGTATCTCATGGGACTCCATGAGGGATGGATTAGATAATGCAGGCAAATGTTCCCTGGCAGATAGTTAAGTGGGGGTCATAGTGGTGATGTGGCAGTCAGTGAGAAAGACACTAACCATGAACGGTCTGGGTGGAGGGACTGGCATGGCACGGCTACTTGCTGGAGGCTGGGTGTAACCTGTCTGTCCAGGGCTCATGTGTTGGAAGTGTTTCTCAGCAAAGCATGTTAGGAGATAATGGGCCACGGAGGTCACTGAGGCACCTGCCTGGGAAGGGGTTGGTGGGGGTCCTGCTAAACCCTCACAAGAGGTTATTAGAGAGGAACAGGCCTGGCCCTCCTCGCTCTGGCTTCCGGTCACCCCCTTAACCTTACTGTTGCCTGCACCACAGTGGCATCATTCACTGCAAGGCTCTTTCTGGAGCTGGGCAGGGACCAACGCTGTGCCCTTTGTCCTCCAGAACTGTGCTCTGAGTGAACCCGTTTTCTTTATAGAGTCATCTGCTTAAGGGATTGCATTATAGTAACAAACAGATAATACAGTACTTAACACCATTTGACAAAGCAAGCTGGAAGGTGACAAAAATCACCTGATTAATAGGATACTTCCTGTTCTATAAGTCACTCGCAGATGCAAGATTCAGTGCTGTCTCGGGGGTGGTGAGGTCCTCTGGGGCAGGTGAAAGCAGGGATGCAGGGTTCCTTTTACCCGCAAAGAGCTCAAGGCTGCATCATAGCGGCAGAAATTCAACCCTCCTCTCACTGCCTGCTGGCACCCTCCGGCCTGCTGTGGCATCACGCCCCCTGCAGGTGCTTACTCCTCTGTGTCTGCTCATCCCCTTAGCTCAGCTCCCTAGCCCTTGATGAGGAATGGCACCTCTTTACTTTCAAAAGCACTGAGGTGTCTATGCCTGCCATCACCATTTCCCACGAGGTCATTCTGACACCTCTGGAGCTTCTCTGGTTACTTCTCTTGCTGGGCATGGTGTCCTTGGGCAAGAGAAGAGACTAGAATTAAAGCGTTTGGTGGTGTTGAAATGGAGGCAGATCTAAGTTTAACCACAGGAAGACATGTGAATGAGAGGTTCGGGAGGCTCACAGTCCATTCCCATGTCTTCAGAAGTGTGAATTTGAAGACACAGGTTGAACCCTTCTGACTCATGCCTCTGCTGAGAAATGACCAGCTAGAGTGAGGCTGATGGGATTTGTTGCAGTTTAGAGAACTTTTAGGAGTCATAGTCAGGAAAAACCTGAATGGGGTCAATGTGACCGGTGCCAGGAGGCCCGGGATGTGAAAGTGCCTGGAAATGTGGTCTTTTGCAAATATCGCCCTGGGAGAGTAGAGAGGACCAGTGCTGAGAAGCTGGGAGATTTCAGAAGTCAGCTGGGTCAGGGAGGAGGGCTTGAGTGTCCAGCTGTCCAAATGTAAGGATGGGGTCATGGTCCAGCGGAGGCAGTGTGGCCCTGTGCAGCAGAAGCCACTGTGATACTGGGACAACTGCCCAGCAGAGGCTACCGCTAAACGGGGCTTTGCTCTATCATCTCAAACTCCAAGAAAAAGTTAAATGAAATTAGAGCCACAAGAAAAACAAGCAACAGAGGTGGAAAGGACAGGCAAGAGGCAATGGAGGTGAAAGGGGCCTGGTCTGGAGTGTATGCCATTGAGGTGGGAGCATACGCTAAACCTTAGACTCAGTAAAGGGCAAAATGGATCCTTCTGGAAGTTCCCACAGTGAGTGGAGGGTGAGCCTCAGACCTCCAGAATGCCCAGGGAGGAGATTATACGAATAATAGGAAGGGGGGGCAAGGTTCTGGGCCCAGGGGAGAAATAACCTTTGTCTGGTGTTTGAATGACTGATTCCACAATCAGTTCATGCTCCTGGAGAGGGGCTCACTTACATACACTAGGGTTCCCAAGCTAATGCTCTGTGGGTAACCTGTGAACTAACTCTCCAAGAGTCCATTGGGGGGTAAGGTGATGTTATGTTCTCTTAGAAAAGGGGTTCTCAACCTTACTAATGCTGTGACCCTTTCATACAGTTCCTCATGTGGTGGTGACCTCCAACCATAAAATTATTTCATTGCTAATTCATAACTGTAACTTTGCTACTGTTATGACTTGTAATATGAATATCTGATATGCAAGATATTTGAATCAACTCCTGTGAAAGGATCATTTAACCCTCAAGAGGGGTCATGACCCACGGGTTGAGAAACACTGTCTTAGATGCATGCCCAAGGGTGACCAAGGCTGGAGAGATAGAATGCTCAGCAGTTGAGAGTATGTGATGCTGAAAGGACCAGAGTTCAGTTCACCATATGGTAGCTCTCAGCCACCTGTTGCAGGGATCCAACACTCTCTTCCTGCCTCCATGGTTAACCACTTTCCCCACGATGCATGTGCATACATGTAATTAAACATAGACACAAATCTAAAAAAAGAAAAAAGAAGAACCAATTCTGGATTGTAGCCATTGGGAGTGACCCAGGTGCCAGGTGTCAGAACACCCTAAGCTGACAGCGGCAGAGAAAGAGAGGCAGTGCTCACAGACCAGCAAAAAAGACCATTCAGAAGTGACTCAAGACAGTCCGCGTTCATTACATGAAAAGAGAAGATTAAATCCGTGTGGAAAAGATGGATTGTGCAATAAATGTCACTGGCATAAGTCGTTAAGGTTTTTTAGGGGAAAAAAATACCCCCCATCCTAAAGTTAGATTCTTACCTCATAGTGAAATAAACTCCAGATGGTTTAAAGAGATAAGTAGAACACAAGTAAACCGGTAAAAGAATTCAAGGGACACGTTGGCGGATATTTCTTACGCTCTTGGGGTGTAAAAGGCATTGCCAACATAGCAATGTCAGAGAACAGAGTGGAAACATCGTGGCCCTATACAAAAAGTGCCTGGGACAGAGAGGCCACCGCCCACCGCTTCCTCCCTTACCGCAGCCACACTAATCTCCTATTAATGCCTTCTCCTCCTAGCAGTCGCGATGGGTACAGAGGATGTGTACCGTGCCAGGGCGATGTGTCCTGCGCCAGGACTCTGGGCCATCTTGTCTTCCATCTCCTTAGGTCAAATCAAGAAAGACAGCTGCACTCACAGACACGTTAGCAGTTCACAGCATAAGGAAACTCAGTCAGTAAGTCCCAGGGCTGCTGGGCGGGGTTCCACGGTTATCACAGACTTAAATGCCATTGAGGTACAGCAATGGATTGTTAGCTATGCAGACAGCAGGGTGCAGGGCCAGCCAGGGTAGGACTTCCTGGTGGCTTGGCCCACACTGTGGTCATGGGCATAGTCTTCTTGGATCGTTCTTGGGTTCCTCTATGCAGTGTATACCTCACATTATTACCGTGAAGATCTTGGGGGTGACCCAGAGCCTGGTGGGAGCATGAAGTATCTATCTGAACTAGAATCCTTGTGAGGCTCTGCAGCTCACTTGGTCACCTCACTGCAGTGGCCAGGCCTGCCTCTGGGTGCAGTTATAAGGTGTTGAGCCAACTGTGTGAGTTGTGTAAGGTTGAATAGTTCCTTGACACCCAAAGAGCAGACTCGGGCTTCCTTCTCAGGCTTGAAGAACTCGCTGAGCTCTGCGGTGGAGAGAGGAAAGAAGGAAGGAGTGGAAGAGGGTGGGAGGAAGGAGGAGGGGAAAGCTGAGGCATGGGCTCCATATGTCTGTAGATCCCAAGTGGAGTCCTGAACTCCACTGGGGTCACTTGACATCTCCCCAGGTCAGGTGCCATTTGCTTCTGAGGTTGGCAGCTAGGGACTTCATGTCTCCTTAGCTCCTGCCTGGGGTCACAGAGCAGAAAAGGATGCTGGGTATAGGATACCCCAAGGATACAAGGGAGTCAGCCATCTAGGCTCCTGTGTCTCTCACTAGCTGCTCCAGTCACCACCCTAGAGGTCAGAAAAATCCTGGCTTCCTGGTTCTTACATCTCACTGATACCCCTTCTGCCTTACAGACATGCCATCCCGGAGTGGAAGAGTCAAGGCTTCCTATCTGCGGACCTACTAATCATTGGCTTGGTCATCTTGTTCTCAACTCTAGGCCTCTCTCCTGTGCATGGCCAAGGCCTCTACTGGCTGTGACTTTAGTTCAGTGGCATGGCTAGGTCCTTGAAAGCAGAGTCAGGAAGGGGCTCCCTATGTTCTTTAGGAAATTGATTAGGGAGCGGCAAGCAGGGGAGGGTATTGAGACAACTGTACATCAGGGTTGGTGCTCACAACAGGGCTGGTGCTCAACTTCACTGAGCTCTCCCTGGAAGAGACCCACAGACCTACATGCTCTCATCTCTCTCTATCTCTGACTCAGGTCCCTTGAGTTAGAAGATGTTCCAATCCAAAACAAAGGCAGGCAAGAGGGCAGGTCCTGCCTGCTGGTGTGTTTCACTCATAGACCACTCAAACCTGCCCTTGTCCCCAAACTCAGTAGGCTCAGACAGCCTATTCTATCAGGCTAAGCCATTGACACGGGGTGCCAGAGTGTCAGAGTGACCTCTCTCAGTTCCTCCCAAGGATCTTTCTGGTGTGGTTCTCAACGCTCTCCATCCATCCTCCCTGGAAACCTTGAGGGCTAGCAGGCTAAAAGTGCAGGAACTGATTATTTACCTACCACGTGGGATCAGGAGGTTGGGGAGAGCCCAGGGAGGACCCAGATAGCATGAGGGTGACAAGGCCTGAGGATTAGGGTTTAGATTCCTCAGTGAGGACTCATGGGTGGAGCCTGGGGCTGGGGACTCAGCACAGCTCCAAGAAGATCCTCAGGGGAGTTGGAGGTGGGTGGGCCTGGCAGGCTAAGGCTTTTACCAGGTGTCAGACTTCCATCACAGTAGGAAAACACTCAAGGTGGTTTTATTTCACCCAATAGATGTTTATTTCAGCTAATAGTTTTCAGGGTTTCAGTCCATGATCACTTAGTCCTGGGGTGCACAGCAGAGGAGGCAGCGGGAGTGCATGGTGCAGCCCTAGGCCCCATAATCCCAATTGAGTACACACTGCAGTGACTCCAAACATCCTGCTAGGACCTGCCTCTTAAAGTGTCCACTGCTCCCAACATCACTAGCCTGGTCAGGGGCCATTCATTACCCAAAGTACAGACATGAGAGTGGAGCGGACTCAGACAGGACCTACTCTAGGGCCTGTGAAGGAGGTGCTAGTTCCTTCCGGGAGTTCTGATGGTGTTTGCCTCAGAGAACAGGCATGAAATCCACTTCCAGTCACTGGGATTTTGGCATGGAGAATGGGCTTGAGGGTCCCAGAAGGGGAGGGAGAGATGGGAATGGGGAGCAGAGGAGGGAAGAAGCAAGGAGACGTGATATAGGAACAGAGATGGAGGTGCCAGAGAACCGGCATGGTCCCTGTGTCTTGCTGCTCTCTCTGATGGGCTCCTGTGTTCCATCTGGTAATACTTTGCAGTGAAGCCAATTGGGTGTCCTCCTCAGGCTGGGAGAGCAAGGGGGCCAGAGTCCTTCTGCATTTGTCGTGGTATTGGCGGTGGTGGCGGCAGGGGTGGTGGTGGTGTGTGTGTGTCTTCTAAAGGTCCTTGGCCCCCTGCCTTTCCTTTCTAGAGAGGATGAGTTCATTGGGTTTTGGTCTGCGGGCCAGGTGTTCTTTAGCCTGCTCTGACCACAGCCTCCGACTCCCACCCTTCCTTCCCAGGTTAGCCCGTCCCTGCCCTGGGTACTGGTGCCTGCATCTAAGGTGGTATGGCCGCTGCTGAGGTTCACAGCCCAGCCTCCTCTAGTGAGAATTCATTATTGGGACACTCCATTGTTCAACTCGGTTGCCTCCTCTAACTTATTCCTGCTTCCTCATAACTCCAGCCAGCTGATGATCGGTCTTCTTTCGTGTTTTACCCTGAGTGTCATCTTCCTCCAAGTGACATTTGCCCCTGGGTAGGGGAGAAGTCTCAGGTGTAGGTAGCTGAGCCTCTGCCCCTGCTGTCATTTCTATCCTGATGTGCCTTTCCTACACCCATCCCCCACTGTTGACGCTGTCAGGTTTCCTGATCTTTGGCTCATGTGATCTTCTCTCCGTAAGCTGTCTAAGTTCAGGACTCACAGCCCCAAGCCCTCCCTGAGCTTGCTCATACTACGGCTTCTCCTGTGCATCTATCTTAAACTCCAGAATGGGGCCCACAGCAGTCACCGAATCCCACTGTCTTGCTCAAAAGGGCCCCGGGGGTGTTGGGCTCAGTGTGGTAAAATGGAACAGAAAGGCTTGAAGCTGAATTTTAGAAGCTGACCTTGCCTGGGTTGATGTTTTAAGGCCCCCGATCAAATGTGTCTATGATCAGGCCATCCTTACAAGGAGGAAGTGCTTAGAGTGTATGTTGGCCATGACTCCACAGTGGACTTCAGGAGAAGAGAGATAGTTCTGTTTTTGAGCAGTTACTATGCTTTCTCTACAGTCCACTGGATCCTGACGACAACTTATCGTATATGTCTTGGCTCCATGTTGCAAGAAGTCTGTTTGAAGGCAACACAACTCATTAGCTGCCTTACATGGCCCACAGCACTCAGTGCAGCCAGCTGGCAAGGGACACTCCGTGTCAGCAGAAACGCTTGCTGTACTGCTTGGCTCTTTGAAAACCAGATTCCTGTTAAGCTGACTTATGTGTAGGCCATGATGGAGCAGGCCTGGTGACATCATGCATCCTTTGATGGTTGCCACCCCCTCTCCCCCAGGACGCAAACGTTCCTGGGAGGTATGTAATGGTTGGGCCTCTTTTGCTGTGCAGCGTGAACATTTGAGACTCAGTGGACTGGCCTCAGGTATTCAGCGGGCTGAAAAATACAACAAAGAAAGATCCATCCCCCAGATGTACAGTCTCAAACTTTAAGCATTTCAAAGCTGCAAAGTAAAAATTGCCCAGGCCTCATAAATAGATGGTATTTGAAAGAAATCTAAGAGAAGAATCCAGGCTCTGTTCTTCTGTGATCAGAAGAGAGCCATATGTCCACGCAGGCTGCTCCGACTATTCTCTAGAAATGAAGGCTCCCAAGCCCTTGCCCGTTTTCCAGCTGAGGCTGTAGCTCTGGGTGTAGCCGGAAGCCAACACGGAGGTGAAACCATTCCAAGGTAGCAGGGCTGTTTCCCAGCTGGCCTGGACCCCTGCTTAGCATGAACATGATCTCGTGGCCCGTGCTCAAGTTTGGTGGAACAAATGAACGTGCTTGGGCGTTCCCCACTGCCCGCGGAACTTGACTCTTTGTGAAGACAGAACTCAACTGGGGTCACTTATTCTCTGCCCTGGGCTGTGCAAGGGTTGAGGGGAGACAATCGATCGTTCAGAGCTCAGGTCCTTGTTTATTCCAAGGCCAACACCCAGGAGTGCAGAGCCTGGGGCTTATCCTTGTCCTTATCCCTACCTAAGGACATCTTTCCAGTCCAAGCTTAAAATGTCCCCTAAACTAAACATCAAGGCTCCTTTCATGTAAACCCTGATCAGGCTACTCACAGCTCCATTGAGACCACCTTAATAACCACTATGCGAATGGTCCCTAGACCTGGAGCGCTCGTCTGAGACTTGAGTTAAATGAACTATTCTGCTGCATGTATTTCTACTTAATTGATTTTTAATTTGTGTCCTCATTAGAAATTGCAGAAAGCGGAGCTGTCTCGGCATCCCTGATGTCTTGTGTAGCTTTGGAACATGACTCAATCTAGAAGTATTCATCGCAATTATGAATGGAATTGGTGGCCAGTCGGATGCCTCCTATGGGGTTCCCCCGGCGAAATACTTCCCCCAAGGTCTTGGCCTAACACTAACATTGACATCAGATTTCCAGGATGTGCTCTGGAGTCTCAGTGGACCTCGCTAGACAGCTGCAGAGAGGGCTTACCCAGGGCAGTGACACTCATGAGTGCTGCCACCCACAGACTAGTCCCTGCATACTCTTCACCATCCCCCATGAAAAGCCATGCTGCCTGTGTGGCTATGATGCCCTTTTTCCTTCCCTCAGGTCTAGGTATTGCGTGGGCTGGGTACCCCACTCAGTCCTGGAACTTAGCGAGCCTGCATTTGGGGGCCTGTGGTTGGTGAAAGGCCATCACTGACAATCGAGGCTTGAGACTGCTCAGCGTCATGGGGGCGGGGTGTGTAATACTGATAGACACAAGGAAGGTGCTTCCCCTGTCTTGTTTACTGTCCCAGTTAGTGACAGGTGCCACGCTGAAGGCCCTGGGGCCTGGCTAGAGGATAAATAAGCCAGTGGATAGATGCAGACAGGAAAGGCTCTGGGATATGGCATCCTCGCTGTATACCTAGGGCTCCCAGGAAGCGCCCCTCCCCCACAGTTTCCTCTGTGCCACCTGTGTGCTTCACTTCAGCTTCCTGGCTCTGAGACAAGGCAGCTGACCTCTGGGCCTCGGAGGCTTCCTCCAGCCTTGCTATCATGGGTGTGGTCTCTCAGCTAGTCTTTAATGTGTGGCTCTGTGAGCACTAGCTGGGCACTGAGGTGAGGCTTAGGGGCAACGCCTCATGCAGGCAAGCCTTGATCTCTCTGGGTATCTTCAACCCCAATGCTCTGTTATTATCAGCATCGGTATTTGGTGGCCTCTACCTCTCCTGAGGGCCCTCCAAGTTCTTAGCAAGCGGGAAGAGGAACTTGGGCTAGCGCAGAGTCTGCAGCCTGAGGGTGAACCCTGCCTGCATCAGTTCACATGGACCTCATTCCTGAGTGCATGGGCAGCAAGGGGGTGGCCCTTCTGCTCCGAGGCTCCTTGGACATCCAGAAGGGGCCTGTCCCTAAGGTCTTATCTGGGTTGACTCTTTCCACTGCCACCTCAGAGATTTCTGGCTTGGCTTGGAGAAGGTAACTAAGTGACACTGTCCAATTTTCTCTTCTAGAGGGTTCTTCCTTGCCTGCAGAGCACATGGCAGCTCATCTGGGGAACAGGGCAGAGAGTAAGGTCTCAGAGAGATTAGAATGGGCTGGTAGGGACAGTGGGCTCTGTGCCCTGTATGCTCTGGCCCAGGCTCCTTCTACAGAGACCTACGCTCTGAGGCTGCCCCTTGCATCCTGTGGCCCATTCCATCCCACCTCCAGTCTCACCCATGACCCTCTCTTCAGTGCTGTTCCCTGTAGCCTCAAACATGGCTTCTGGTGCTTTTCAGTAGATGTGTCTTGGATGGGAAAAAAAGAATCATAAGCTTTCATCAGTTTATGGTGGGTTCTGCCCTCACAAACCCACGGCCCAGGTTCTGTTCCCAGCAGCCCCATGGTGGCTTACAATCATTTACTACTCTAGTCCAAGGGGATCCAATGTCCTCTTCTGACCTCTGTGGGCCCTAGGCACACACATAGTATACTTACATACATGTTGACAGAACACTCACAGATGTAAAAAACAAAACCTCAAAACCAAAAGCAAATCCTTTTGTTTCAATGGTTATATAAACACGGATTTTGTGGGTCTGTATTTTCAGCCTTTATATGATTAGGTGAGTTAGTTTGCTCCCCCCCATCCCTCCCTCGCTCCCTCCACTCCTCCCTCTCTCCTTTCTCTGTTCAGACAACCAGAGTTTTAGTTTATGAGTTTCACTGTTGTTTTGTTTTTCTAAGTAATTTTGGCTTTTATCTTTACAACTTCCTTTTTGCTGTTTTCTTTCGATTACTGCATTTCCCTCAGCTTGCTTGATAAGATATTTAATCTTTTATTGTTCACTTTCATTGATTTATGCTCTGACCTGTGACCTTTTCTCTGGTCATGTTTCGACTTTAGCCTGTTGCTGTTACTGTGTCTTTTCCAGTCTCATTGTGTTTTTAGACAGTCCCTAACCGGGGTTTGATTTTTGCCTTTTGCCCCTGGAGTTTTTATCTGATGCTAATTACCCAGTAGAAGGGTTTTTTTCTTTATTAATTTTGCATTTTGTTTCATTATGGAAGAAAGGGGTTGCTTGAGTTCATTCTGCATTCTGAGATGGAATGTGAAATTCAGTCACTGTTGAGCAGAGTCTGTGGGCACCACCGTCTCTGTTCCATGTGCACCAGACGTGGTAGCTTGTTTAGGTTTTCTGTAGCCTCATTGGCTTCTTGTTCATCCAACCAGAAGCAGGCAGATGAGGAGTGAAGATGCTCTGTTTGTTGGGCTTGTCCCTTTTCTCCTCATCATCTCTCCTAAAGCTGCTTTCAGGAGCCGTGTCCTCTCGTGTGGAGCGGAACTATGCACGTGGTACAGTGGCTCCTAATGTCAGACATGGTTGGTTTTGCTCACTGCTTTTCTTTCCTTCCCTCTTGCTTGATATACCTGACTGTGTATCAATAAAGCAAGCATCCTGGTTAGTGTCACTTGTCAACCTGATACACCCGGGAAGAGGAACCTCCACTGGGAAATTCCCTCCATTAGGTCAGCATGTGGACAAGACTATGGGGGCATTTTCTTTGTTAATGATTGCATGGCAGGACCTGTCTCACTGTAGGTGGTGCCGTCCCTGGGCTGGTGGTCCTTGGTTGTATAAGAAAGCAGGCTGAGAAAGCCATGAGGAGCAAGCCCATAAGCAACACCCCTCCATGGCCTCTGCTGTGACACAGTGCTTGGCTTTTCTTTGTCACAGTTAGTGTGTATTTGCTTGATTTAAAAAATTTTTTTACCTGGTTTATTTGTCCCTTTTATGTTTGTGGGGTGGTTAGTTTGGTGTTTATGAGGTTTATATATGAAATACAATATGGAAATTGTATTTTCATATAACTTTATAGATAATTTTACATATCATATTTACTTAACATTTTAATTTACATATTGTCTTCCTATGTGCCCACAGCCTATCTCTTATTTAATATTCAATTATTTGCTTTATCTTAATGACATTTTTTACTTCCAACTATAACAACGTATTTTTACCTACATACCAATCCATGGACTTAGTCTCTCTCTCTCTCTCTTTCCCTCCTCCTCCTCCTTCTTCTTCTTCTCTTCTCTTTCTCCTTCTCCTTCTTCTTCTTTTTCTTCTTCTTCTTGAAACACGATCTCACTATGTGGCTGAGGCTGGTCTTGAACTCACAGATGCTTCTGAAGCCTCTCCCTCCTGAGTGCTACAGTAACAAGTGTGTATCTCCATGCCCAGCTCCCATTCTCTTTATCTTCCCCTATTAGTTACTTTTCTTGTTGCTGTAATCAAACACAGGATGGAAGCAACATAAGGATGGAAGCATTTGCTTCAGCTCATAGTTCAAACACATGCTTTGTAAGAGCGGGCAAGGCCTGGCAGCAGGAGTGTGAAGCATGGTCATGTTGGGCCCACAGTCAGGAAACAGAAAGACATGAATGCTGCTGCTCAGCCCACAGTAACCCTGCCCACAGAACGGTAATCCCCACATTCAGGGTGGTCCTTCCCACCTCACTAAACCTTGCTGGAAACACCTCATAAGCACACTCCGAAGTGTGTTTCCATGTGGATTCAAATCTAGTCAAGCTGACAACAGAGATTAATTTATTAATCCCAGTTAATTCCAGTTTTCTACTTTGTCAGAGGATATAGCCTCTGCGTGCCATTTTCTGCTCTTATTCCCACTGCTTTGTATTGTTGCTGTCTTGAATATACAGGGCACCTGTGCCTCTTATGTATACAGGGCACCTGTGAATACTATGTATAAAGGGCATCTGTGCATCTTATGTATACAGGACATCTGTGTATCCTATGTATACAGAGATCTGTATATCCTATGTATAAAGGGCCTCTGTGTATCTTATATATACAGGAATCTGTGATTCATATCTATGTATCTATCTACCTTCCTACCTATCTATCTACATATATATGACATTTGTGCATTTTACACATAGGACATTGGTACACTTGGAAGCCAAGATGTTTTTTGTCATTTATACACTGAACATCTTGAAAAACTATGTATACTTGTCTGTGCTTTTGAGTTCATGAAAATCTGTGCAAATAAACACATCCTGCACTCCCAATGTTCCACACCCTGCCTCCCTTCTCCACCAGGAACTGTTGCCTCACAGCCTTTCCGTGTCCTCTCCCTAACCCTTCTGTTGCTTCACTGAATTCCTGCTGAGATATTCCACCCTCTTCCACGCGTCTATTTTCTCTTCAGCTGTGTCTAATCCGTCCACACACCCATGTGTTCAGTGTTCTCAATGTGTCTCTAATACCCACTTAAAAGGCCTCCACCTTCTTTGGTAAGATTTCTTACTCTTTTATTCAGCTAAACGCATTGGTGATAATTATTTTAAATCTTAATTATTTTAAAGTTTGTGTCTATTGTAGTCTGAGGCTGCTTCAGATCTACTTCTTTCATCTGTTGTTTCCCTTGAATCTATTTTGTTAATCTCTCAGACTCTCTCTTTGTCTCTGTCTCTGTGTCTCTCTCTGTGTATGTATGTCTGTCAGTCTCCCCCATATACATACATTGTCTTGCTTGCTAAGCAGGAACTCCACTATTCCTGATCAAGTCTCCAGCTTGATTATTTCTACTCTTGTTTTTTTCTTTTTTTTTTTGTAAACCCGGGGCTTTCTTGTTCCTGTTTATTGCCAGATGGGATGTATAAAAACCTGGAAAGAGAACCAAAGTTTCAGATTCTCCAGGAACTCCCTCCGTGGTGGACTCTGTGTGCCTTCCTGGTCCTGGAATCCAAAGCTCTGCTCAGATCTTACCTGTTTCTTCTGGAAAGGACACAGGACCCTGG